>JALPQI010016490.1:0-35712 GCA_025490895.1 Thaumatotibia leucotreta
CAGCAACTTGAACATTTTCATTAGCAATATAGGTATCACTATTCCCTGGTGCAGATGTCATTGGCGTCTCTATTACGGCGGAAGCTGACTCGTTTTCAACAAACGCTACTGCAGTAATAGAAAATTGTTTATTTATAGCGCTGCGTACGTCCAAAACGACCAACAAATGTCGGCAGAGTGGTTCTTCTGATGAAAATTTCATAAGCATAGACGTTCCATTTTCGCCAGCAACAAAGCCTTTAGGCCCTCGTGAGTGTGAATCAAAAAGATAGTAATCCGTACCCTGTTTTAATATAGCTACTGCGTATTGGGTTTCGCAGGTCACAATTCCAGATTGATAATTACTGAAGAAATGCTGTAGAGCGTCATCTAAATTACCAAAGAATTGCGGTGGTATAGTTTCTGGAGCTGTAGGTCTAATAAGTCCAATTATAACGTCCGGTTGTATGCGTATATTCATACCTATTCCACCAATACTCAGATAAGGTAACAACTCTTCGGTATGTAGATAATTGGGTCTTTGTGGCAAGCGCGCCATACATTGCAGGAAATAGCCATCACCGGCTAGTAAAACTCGATCTACGTCTGAAGCAGTCCACTCACGTAATGGTTTCAGGGCAGAGTATGTGATTGCAGTAGCCGCATTTGCTGTACATTGGCGCCCTCGTGACTCCGGGCCAAACCTATCACAACCCTGATGAAAATGACCTCTCAATATGGATTTGTCGCTGTTAATTTCTTTAAAGTGAGTAATGTTTTCTGTCAGATTTGGCTGTGTGGGTTGCTTGGATGGTATCGACACGGCCTGCAGTATTTCTTCATTTATTAACATGTCGTCTACTTCAAAGTTCATCTGCACGTTTGTATACAAGGAATTATTTATGATCAGCCATTCAAGTGCCGTTCTTAATTTATTAGCATCAACGTAGAATCTTCGAGAACAGGAAACGTTGTCTAAAGATTCGGCAACGATGGTCAGGCCGGCATCCGAAGCTGAAATTGGCAGCTGCTCCGATATTTCCTCCACCTGCTGCGCAAATAGTAAAGCCTGTCCCTTAAACCCTTGCTGGCCGAACCTCCCACCTAAGCGCACTACTTTCATAAAGGGCCGAATACGTGATATAAGCCTGACTTCCATTTCGTTCAGACACTGTAGCTCAGGAGGAATGGGTGCCACACGCATGCTGTTCCAAAATGCCATTGGAGGAGTTTTATTTTTTATTATAGCATTGGCACATCTCTTGCAGCACAAAAGTATATCCGGGCGGTCTTGCGGTAATTCAATGGTAGTGTTTGCTGCGTAAGTACGCTGAATCTGTTTTGCATAAAATAATTTCTCACAGCAATAGCACATACAATCTGGTATTTGCGAAATTAACCTTACAAAGTTGGGGTCGTCACTTGTAAGCTCCATTCTACAATAGTAATTACGTCGCATACCCAAGAGTCTTTCTTCGTTAGCACCAGGAGACTCGCACTCTCGAACTTGAGATGCGTGTTCACGCATTTGAGATGTTCTAGCAATACGAGAGTCAGGGGACTCGCACTGACGTGTCACTGCGGCATGCGTAGAAACTTGAGTCAATCTTACAGGACTAGCAAGCAAGGATTCATCGCTTCGTGTTTGCGACATACAGCGTCTCATTTGTGTCTCGTGCTTTTTAAATTTTGCCTGGTAGTTGATCGATAGTTTTGAAATATTTTGCTTTTCTTGGTTGGAAAGATGAAAGTAATGGTCAGACATTATTTTCTTCATTTTTTCTAACCTCTGGGTGCAAGAACGTGGGGACTCAAGTTTACGGAGTTCGCTTAATCGGCGTGCGTTCTTGGTTTTCTTTGACAGAGCCATTTTGTAGAGAATACCTCAACTTCCTGACTTCTTAATCCAATATCGTAACGTATATACCTACATATTACATTAATATCGTTACTGTTTCATTTCTTTATTTATATTATAGGTACTAAGGCCATTCATTACGTACATTTGACACAAGTCTGTCATGTCTGTTTATTTACTACAAAGGTTAGAGGCTGGAGAATATATTTAGTTTAACCTCCTGCTTCTTTGTTTATTATTGTCCCATTGCTGGGCATAGTCGCTCGTAGTTGTATTAGCTATTTAGGCGGTAAGAAGAAAAGCGCTGTTTTATGCACCGTACACAGGTAGCGTGGCCATTGTGTAGCAAGGGAGCGCTGGGCTCTGGTAGCTCGGCTTTTAGCCTCGCAAGCTATCGCACCTCTGGGGGACGCTTCGGGCTTTGGGCCCTACGCGGAGCTCGGCCTTCGGCCTTCGCAAGGGATCGATTCGTTTGAGGTTTACACTTTTCCATCGCGTATTCATTCGAGCTGGGCCGTGTATCAATGTATATATGTATATGTATTTATGTATGTATAGTCAATGAACAGCTAAAGGCTAGATCTCGACACCAACTCTGAACGGTCATTGTGGATGGAACGGTCATGTGATTTATTAGTACTATTAAGTATACTTTTGAACTAGTAAGAAGATCGAAATAGCAGCAAAGCAATCGAATAGTATTTTAGCGCATAACAGCTGCTCATTATTATTATTTTCTTATTCACAAAAAGACGTAAGTGCTGTAAATGTTTTATTAATCCATGAAGATTTTTAAATTAATTTAGACTACTGTATCAGCCCAGCAAAGCTACGTGCCTGAAACTGTGCTCATCATTATTCTCCAGGCGCTAAAGTTATTCCGAAGTAAACTAATATCTTATAATATAAAAAAATATCTTCTCAATTGCAATCCTGTCTTGTTGTAACCAGCACTCCCTATGTCCGGACGGAACAACTGCTTTATTTTTATTATTGCTGGACCAATTTACGGCAATGTTTTATTTAGTATCTACGAGTAGGTATCTCTTTCATACACAAGTAGAAGAAGATATTATTATGGCACTTAGCACATGAAATAGACTATCTATCCCTCTTATATTCATATAGTTAGTAAGATGGAAAATGTATCTCGCGGCGACAAACAGACGCACCAATCATGTGCTAAGCATACACATGTGGTTAAATGTCTCGTATCTCGGAAACTACGTATGTATGTTCGATGGCTATAATTGTATGATGGCTATTTTCCGCAACTCGACATCTAACGTGCCTATATATTTTACGTGGTCCCAACGCTGGCCCAATGCTTGTTGGGAACTTCTCATACACCCTTGAAATTCTTCGCAGACTTATACATGTTACCTAACGGTGTTTTCCTTCACCGTAAAGCTCTTGTGATGATATCAAATGATGTTTCGTATGTACATAAGTTTTTCTAAAACTCATCGGCACAAGCCGGGGATTGAACCCACGACCGCTGCGTAGCAGCCGTGCGTTGTATTACTCAACCACAAACGCTTAACTTACGCCAGATACAATGTTTCTGTTTCCTTCACACTAAGCCCCGTGTCAGCGGTGACAGTCTTGTCACGGCTCAGGCATCAAAGAAGAATTTCAATACCGCGATGTAGAACATTTCGAGTTTTCTCTTCATACATATACTTAAACATATAACTTGTATATGTATTTACAATCTGCATCTAAAATGCTTTAATTTGATACCCAAATCATAGCGTTTGGATCACATGTTATTCTTTGTGATTTGATTGCATTTTAATGAATCTCGCTCTCCTTAAATAAGTTACACACATATAAGTTATGTACATATTCGTAATCGTTGTTCCAAGCTCTTCATTTTGATACCAAACTCGATAGGTTTCTTTCATATTTATTTTTTTTGGTTAGATAATATTGAATTTTTAGGCCGCCATATTGTTTTTAACGTGACGTCACATATCCTATGTTACCCGCGACGTCACGAGGATTCTAATGATACCTTACACCAATAAAAACGGTTAAGTGGTCGCGAAGATCTGCGCGTTTAAAGAAAATATGAAACATACATAGGGACTGAACACATATACTCTCCTTTTGGCAGTCGTGTAAAAAGGACCGTTTTTTTGTATAAAGAAAATACCGGTGTCCGATCCCTGGTTCCACGTGAGTCCAACACAACATGTCATGTAAACAAAAAGGGAATTTGAAATTAGTGTTATTTTTTGTTACTAATAGCAAATCCAATTGCAACTGTAAGATTGATCAAAAAGTTCATTGAAGGGATTTGCATTATAATATTTTTACGCAAGTCATTCTCAAATTTGAGTGCAATTAGTACTTCATTTGGATGTGTATGTAATCATTCACCTCAACTCTGGTGAAAGTACCTGTAGCCACACAATCCATACATACAAGCTATACAGCTATCCATACATTTCACATTGAACTTGCGAACGGCAGTTAGCGTTATCAAGGCTGCATTTGAACTCTTTATCAATCGTAATAACGTCAGTTAACCTTTAACCGAGACGAGTGAAATTTGAAGACTGATAAAATTATAATATAATAATAATGATAGGAAGGTACTCTCTGTTGTGCCTGTCTGACAATAAAATAAAGGCTAGCAAGTTTAATTTAAATTTCCGTTGCATGAAAAGAAAAGAAATTAAAAATAAAATGCGTATCGCAGATTTTATAATTTCGCGGCTTTTTGTCCAGAAAACACTGGAGATTTCTAATAAATTATGGGTACCTAAAAAGTGCTGATATAATTATTGTAGCTTTCATCATAACTAACTCCTTAAATCAAAACAAACAAGTCAATATTTTATTAATGATAAGTACGTTTGCGTAACTACGTCCAATTACAGTCTTTATTATCTGCGGGTCTCTTACCTAAAGGTTACAATAAAAGCATCGTCCCATCTAATTCCCATTACATCGCATGTTCGTGACCCGTTTCTTTTTCTTTTGAGGACGCTCACGAAAATTACCCTATATTTACGGCCAGCTATTTCTGTCAGGCGGGGCATGTAAAGAGCCTCCGATTAATGTTTAGATTTATCGCCTTTTTCACCTGGAAGTATTTGAAGAGGCGCCCTAGTTTTAAATTGGGCGATTAACAGTATATTTTCCGGTAAGTTTTTGGATCTGGCTTAAGTCCAAGTTGAGGTTATGTTGACATATTATTTAACGGATTTTCATTTTTGTAAAGTTTTAAGTTGGACAAGTTAGTTTTATGTTTTTTTTTCTTTATTTCTAAATAAATAAACATCATGGGAATCTCACGCAAATTAAAGCTAGCGGTCGTTCTAAAATGTTTAGATCTAAATCTAATTGCCGTAGCCAACGATATGACACTGAAGAAGTGACATATTAGAACTGAAATTCCATTGGAAATAAATTGGCTACGGTAATTTAGATCAAGACCTAGACATTTTCAATTTGAGAATGACTTTCACTAAACTCAATTAAGGCTTGTGCTGTGGGGTGACGAAATGTATACCTAATAGATAGATGCCTGTAAATACTTAAATATATGTGACTAACACCTAACACACAAATAAATGCCCTCGCCGCGATCCGAACCCGGAACCACCAGCTTCGTAGGCAGGGTCATTATATATTCAAATGCTCAAAAACCAGTGTACTATAATTCTGTGTAATAAGATCGTCGTAAGATATTTATAAGAGTATCCTTTCGATAGATATTTTTGCGCTTTACCGTGTAGCATAATTCTACAAATTATTATTTTATAGTTCTGCGACAATCGTCAAACAGTATGGCTGTTCCTCATGGAGCTAACCCGTCGTCGCTGGGGCGCGAGGCCGAGGGGCGAGGCCGAACGCGCCTCGAAACTCCTCAAGGAGGCCGGCTCCCCGTTCCAAGAGATAGAACACAACGTGTGGGAGCAACGAGTGCACTTCGCTGCCGCTATTGCCAGGATCCGGATTAAGAATAGGGCCTTTTCGTAAGTTCCGTATAAAGAGTTTTTAGTTTACGAACTTAAAATCTCGAGGTTAATTCTCAACGAGAATACATGGGACGCGAGGCCCAAATGCGAGGCCGAACGCGCCGCGAAACTCCTCAAGGAGGCCGGCTCCCCGTACCAAGAGATAGAGCACAACGTGTGGGAGCAACGAGTGCACTTCGCTGCCGCTATTGACAGGATCCGGATTAAGAATAGGGCCTTTTCGTAAGAGTTTAATTTAGTTTACGAACTTAAAATCTCGAGGTTAATTCTCAACGAGAATACAACATGGGACGCGAGGCCCAAATGCGAGGCCAAACGCGCCGCGAAACTCCTCAAGGAGGCCGGCTCCCCGTACCAAGAGATAGAGCACAACGTGTGGGAGCAACGAGTGCACTTCGCTGCCGCTATTGCCAGGATCCGGATTAAGAATAGGGCCTTTTCGTAAGTTACGTATAAAGAGTTTAATTTAGTTTGCGAACTTAAAATCTCGAGGTTAATTCTCAACGTGAATACATGGGACGCGAGGCCCAAATACGAGGCCAAGCGCGCCGCAAAGCTCTTCAAGGAGGCCGGCACTTGATATCAATAAGAGATCGAGACCAACGTGTGGGAGCAACGAGTGCACTTCGCTGCCGCTATAGCCAGGATCCGGATTAAGAATAGGGCATTTTCGTAAGTTCCGTATAAATAAAGAGTTTAATTTAGTTACCAGACTTAAGTTATTAAGGTATTCTCTTGAAGAATAGATATGGGGTGCGATGCTCAAATTTGAGGCAAAAATTGCAGTGGAGTACGTGTGAAGAATAACAAACTATTTGTGTAACTTGTGTAATTTCGTCCCACAATTTTTACTCAATGTCAAACAATTCTTTACTCAAGAAGGCCTAGGAACAGTTGGGTTATTCCCACCTGTTACTACCAACTTGACACCAGTGGTAACAACTGGGAATTTTTTTCCCACCTGTTACCACCAGAGTACTTGGTGGTAACTACTAGGATTTTTTTTCCCACTAGTTACCACTAAAATATTTGGTTAGTTACTAAAATAATTAGTTTGGTGGTAACAGTTGGGAATTTTAATTCCCAGTTGTTCCCAGTGGTAACAGGTGGGAAAAAATCCCAGTTGTTACCACTGGTGTCAAGTTGGTGGTAACAGGTGGGAATAGCCCGAACAGTTTTTTCGAATAAACGTGAAAGAACTAAGCTTTGTTGGACCAGTTTGGCATTTGTATCAACTTTTTGCGCTTTTATGTATAATAGGGATATTTCAGACCTCTAAAAGGTGGTAAATCATTTCAGATTATCAGATCTTCTACCCGCCCATCTAAGGGACGAACCTTTAGCAACCTGCGTTAACAAAGAATCAGTCACTGGATGGGTCAACACCTTCAAAGCCACGTACGTACAACAGTCGGTCTCCGTGAAAATACAGAGCGAAAAGTTTGGTCACTATATCTGTTGGAATGTATGAACTGGCGCTAAAAACTAATCAGGTTAATAAGTCAAAAGGAATGCAATCCAAAAATAAATTTATCCAATGGGAGGTAGAAGAAACCTTACAGTTATTTATTTAACAAAACAATATTGTGGAAAGAAGGTTAGTACTTTACCAGTTACGATGATCTCAACACATTCAATGCTAAGAGCGCCACTGGGGAGTTATCGGTAATTTTGTTCACAAGCCGCCGACTCCGTGGGGGAGTTTATCACTGTACTATTTACAGTGCCAGGACAAAAACGAAGGCTATTCCTGCATGCCAGCCGGCGTTAATTGTATAGTGAATAACTCCCCTGGGGAGTCGTGTGGCATGTGAATAAAGTTATCGAGGACTCCTTAGTGATAGCGTACATTATACAACAGGTTGGCGTGCAGCGATAATCTAGGTTTTTGATCTGGCAGTGAAAGTGTTAAATGCGATTCAGTTTAGGTTCGGCGTGTCAGTTTTTGATTGTTATTCTATGGAGCTGACACATAGCGATTCAATTTACGTCCTAAACTGAATCTCATTGCCAGATGTGCCAGCCACAGCGTGGTGGCCCCCCAGGCGATCATTGAAATTAAGCTCAATCATGTTATTTTCAGGAAAGTCGCAAATCTCGTGATGAAACTCCACGAACTGGGCTACTCGTACAGCGGATCTCGACAACTATGTGCGGGGGAGTACAGATTCGACCGCGTCTGTCCAAGGTCTTATAGTTTTTCTAATGATTTTTAAGGGTACCTAGTTAACTGCTGAACTTATGGAAGATTTTTGTTCAAATATCAGTCTCTAGCTTGCGTTTTTTACTCCTAAATTTTACGCTTTCAATTCGGTTATTAAGAGTTGTATTTAAAATGTAGGTAGGTACTTATCTAACGACAAAAATTAAAATGGACTAAGAAACATTGTGGTGATTGATAATTATAAGAGTCAAATAGAAGTTCCCACCTACGACACGACACGAGACGATTGTATCAAAACTATCCAAAGCTAGATATCAACAGGACAGTCAGGGTTACATTTTATTTTTTTGTCAGGTTCATCACGTTACGCCCTCCTGCCAACAAGACCATTGGGCAGCTGGAACTCGTCAGAGATGGCATCATCGTGTTGCAGGTAGGTACTGATCAGGTGACACTAGTTGCAATTCAAAAATATTCGAATACGATGAGATTTTGTCACAAGAAATAAGTAGGAAAGGTTACATAGTATAGAAGTTGGCAATCAATTAGAACAAAATGCTCTTTTAGCACTTTTTAGGACGAGATATAATCACCACCACCTGACCTGATGAGACACTCATCTTCTTCTTCTTCTACCTAGCGTTATCCCGGCCTTTGCCAGGGTCCGCTTTCCTGCTACATTTCTTCCACTTTGCGACACTCATCTGATGATATTTAGTTGCAGCCCCAACGGCAACAACCTAATGCGCGATACCGACCCTTTAGAAATCTATAGGTTCACTTTTTGAAGAACCCTAGATCATAGTTCGTCGGAAGTATATCGGTAGGGAGCTCATCACCACCCATATATAGTTATAGTCCACTTACTCACAAGGATATTCTTCACCATCATGTCTCCAGGATCCGCAGCAGAACCAAAGTAACCGAAATAGCTCTCCGAATCGCTAAACTGAAGTGGCAGTGGGCGGGGCACATTGCGCGTAGAACAGATGGCCGTTGGGGCGGGAAGGTTCTTGAGTGGCGGCCACGTACCGGAAGGCGTAGCGTGGGTAGGCCCCCCACAAGGTGGACCGATGACCTGGTGAAGGTCGTAGGAGTCCGCTGGATGCGGGTGGCGCAGGACCGGTCATTGTGGCAATCTTTGGGGGAGGCCTATGTTCAGCAGTGGACGTCTTTCGGCTGATATGATGATGATGATGTCTCCAGGAACGCGAATTCTGCGAAGGAGCTTCGACGCTCTGCCGGGCACTCCGTGCCAACAGCCTCCGTGGAGTAGTCGCTCAGACCCACGCATCTTCGCCCCGCTGCTCAGCCTACTTGGCGGCCCAGCTGAGGGAGCTGGGAGCTGTTCTGAAGGCCAGCGCTCCTGCTGCGCCGGCCACGCCGCAGCTTGGGAAATTGGTCGTTTTCGGGGCTGGGGATAAGTATGTTGCTTATATTCTCATTTGTGTCAGGGTTTAAAGACTAACCCCTTATTCAAAAACGTTTGTTAACTTAACAAGCCGCTAATAATTGTTTGTCCTTTTGGGTCTTAGCAATGTGTCCATAGGAGCAAAAGGGACAAACAATTATTAGCGGCTTGTTAACCACTCACATGCTTTGAAATTTTGGTTGAGCTTTATTCCTATGTAAAATAAGAGTGACAGCTGGTAACCAGAGTTACCAAAAGCAATTGAGTGGCTATGTTAACAAACGTTTATGAATAAGGGGGTAAAACTGGAGTTCAAAGCCACGAATCTCCAACACGCTGCTCAGCATTCTTAGGCACTAAAAGAGGCACGGCGTTACTCGCGCGGCGGTGATAGCTGATTGGGCGAGTATCGCCGTGACTCTTTTATTTACACGGGAGTGCGTATCTTTTTTTCGTGTTTATAGCCGATAGTTCATAGCTTAGTAGCTCGCGGTGAGACCAGTGCATCATACCTAGCTTCCACAGCGATCAGACCCGACTTACTAAAGGTTCTGTGTCATGTTCATCGCTGGCGAAGTGTTAGTTTACAGTTTACTGCGAGCATCACCTGTGATGAAAGCTTAACGAAGCCATCGAGTTTGAATCGCTCGCGATGGAAGGGGGGTATTAGCAGCTTACCTGAGTGAACTAGCGCCTACAGGCTTACCCCCTTATTCATAAACGTTTGTTAACTTGACAAGCCGCTAATAATTTTTTGTCCGTTTTGCTCTTATGGACACATTTTTAAGACTGAAAGGAACAAATAATTATTAGAGGCTTGTTACGTTAACAAACGGTTATGTTATGAATAAGGGGGTTAGCTTTCAACTGAGTCTGTTACTGCGGTATAGGAGCGGGGTGGGAGGGGACATGTTACTTATTACCCCTATTGTCCTGTTCCAAAAGGCCTGTAACCTAATAGAATACTAATTTCTTCCCCCAGGGTATCTAGCTACGTCGGTGCCCTACGAGAACTAGGCATCGAGGCATCAGAAGCCCCACAATCTGGTGCTCCAGTGTGTGTCATAAGCGAAGCTGTTTACTGCGACACTCCTGTGGTCACCAGCGCCTTAGATGGAGTCGTAGCTGTGTTGGCCACACCGCCGAATTCTTATTCTGCCGTCACGGACCCTATAGACCTTGTGTGCGGAAGAGGAGGAGATTTGGCTATGCTGGAGGTGCGTTTATTCTATTTTTTTTGGAAATCCTACAGCTGAAGTGATATTATATTAGGTAGTAAAGTTAGTAACATTAGTGACTAGTGATGCTGTTAAAAGCTTCCACAGTTAGGAGAGATGTTTGCTAATAGAACAATTAGTAGTAGACAAATGGTAAGTAGTATTGTTGTATGAAGCAGGGTAAATCCGCAAGACTGTAACGAGAGTTACCAATTCTTTCGTATGTTTTAAAATTAATTAATCAAAGTTGAGTTTCCATACGTCTAGCCTAGCCCTGTAGGTAGATATGTGGACCCTTAAATGTACTTAATTAATATGAGAACATACAAAAGAATTGGTAACTCTCGTTACAGATAATCGCCGGTTTAAAGGCAGAACCAACTATTCCAATAAAACATCTTTTGGCAAATAGTGTTCTATGCCACGGACATAAAATACGATTTGTCAAAACCAACTTCAAGGAAGTAGTTGGTTCTCCCACTAACTGGACGATATAAGGCATTGGTGATGTTTTGAATGGTGAAGTAGCTTTATTGGCTGCAAGTGTTACAACTGCCAATTGGATATCACGGATTATTTACTCTTTTAATAATTATTTCCATATCTGCAGATTCTTACAGAATCGGAAATGGATTCAAACGGCAAAGCACGAGTGCAATCTATACTGGAAGAACAGAAGAAAACGCTCAAGACTCTCTTATCCAAGCCCCAGGTAACGAATCGCCTCTCGTCAGAAATCCTTTACAGAAATCGATATATATTTAAAGTTAGTACATCAAAATTTTATTTTTATCGAGCTTATTCGTGTCGCCGCCGGTTCTAATCTAAGTTACCTTTGATTTCGAGAGTTAATTTATGTAGAATTTAAAACTTCCGTGAGACATAATAACTAAAAATGTAATTAAACGGTTACGGTGCGGCTCCACTGACGCGGAGCGGAGCGGAGCTGTGCAAAATTGACCAATCACATTCTTAATATTCGAATTCGAAACACTGTGATGCGTTCTCATTGGCTGAGCTCCCACAGCTCCGCTCCGCTCCGCGTCAGTGGAGCCGCACCCTTAAACTGACTAGCTGATTGACTAACGAATTGAGTACGCGCTGCGCTTGCGAGTCACCTGGCGTAAACGCGGGCTCATGAGCATCAGCATCAGCATCAGCCTATGATAGTCCACTGCTGGACGTAGGCCTCTCCTATTAACTATGCGTATAGACGCATTAGGAGGTAAATGCCCATAATCGCCACGCTGGGCAAGCGGATTGGCGATCGCAGTAATGTGTCCACTATGATGACTGCCCATCATCAATCTTTTATCAAATAATGGTCAGTGACACTTCAATCCCTTAGTCGACTCTTACGACACCCGCAGGAGGAGTTGGGGTGGTGACAAATGTATTCTTACGCGGGCTCAGTGCTTGATAATGGAGACCTAGGCTCTCCGAAACATGTCGCGCGTAGTGACTAAATATACATGAGTTTAACCATATTTATAGTTAATTTACGCAATATTTATTAACAGATCCAGTTGATCCTGTACGAGACCCACTCAGCCCTCGAGGCCGAAAACCAGGCCCAAGTGACGCGGGCCGTGGCAGAGGCCAATCGACTCGCCCGGGAAAGACATATTCTACTCAAGAAGAAGCACAAAGACCACCAGGTTTATGTAAGTATTACCCGAGGATTTCTGAGAAGCAGAAAGGAGCACACATATTTCTTGAGTGTGAAAAACTTATGAGTAACTAATACGTCACTTTCCTCACATACCGTTTATCAATATCCTTCATGTTGCTTAACCTTGTCCTATTGAGTAAAGCAGATTTATGGAATACTTTGAGCTATATATATATATATGGAATGTTTAAAAAGGTAAACAATCTTGCCGTATCTTTTTATTGAAAACTACGAGTAGCAAATAAGTTTTAGCAAATATATATAACTAATATAACAAGGAAATACAGCGATTTACATTGTTTTTTATTCATTAACTTGCTGATTATCTACTTAACCGCAGTCAGTACGTGAAGCTTGCAGGGTTTCGGTCACCACCACACACGATCAGGGGTTAGTCAAGGCAGTACGCTGGGACCAACTCAATTTCTGATAATGATCGATGATTTGCCTAAGGTTGTAAGCTCGGCTGGTTGCCTGTTGTATGCGGATGACCTGAAGCTTTTCTTGGAGGTGGGATGTGCTGATGACTGTAGTGGCCTGCAACGTGACATTGACGCTGTAGCTGAGTGGAGCAGTGTCAACAATTTGGTATACTCTTGGGTCGTCTCGTTCGTTTTTCGTCACGTTCTTCAATTTGTCCGATTCTGCTTTCGTCACCCATTCTTTATTCGTCACGATCTTCGATGGTCTTTCTCATTTTCGGTCAAATTTGTTGTTCGTCTTTATCTTAATCCGTCTCGTTCTTAACTCGTCATAATTTTGTTTCGTCATGTTCGCTGTTAAATCTATGTTTTTCGTATATTTTCATAGTCTTAAGTCGGTACCAACTTAGAATATGACCAAATACGAAATGACAAAAAACGATTGAGTCGAAATAAGAAAAAGGTCAACAACTTATTATGGTCAAAGACGACAATGACTGCAGACTAACTTGACGAAAGAAGAATGGGTGACGAAAGCAGAATCGGACAAATTTAGGAACGTGACGAAAAACGAATGAGTCGACCCAAGAGTATACCAACAATTTGAACTTTAACATATCCAAATGCAAGGTTATGACCTTGCATTTGATGATCTAGGGCTAGAGCACCAATCAATTTCATATATCGTCTTCAGGGTGTCGAATTGGAACGAGTAAATGAAATTCGAGATCTGGGGCTGACAATGGACGCTCAGCTTAATTTCCGACAGCACATCATGAATATATGTAAAAGCGCTTCGAGAACCTTAGGTTTTATTATTAGGATGAGCTCCCAGTTTAAAAATGTGGTAGTGCCGTTGATTTTATATAATGCATACGTCCGCAGTAAACTCGAGTTCGGCGCGATAGTGTGGGATCCCTGCGAGTCAAAATATGTCAGCATGATCGAGAAATTGCAAAGGAAGTTTGCTAGATATTTGTATAATAGGTCTCATGGCTATTACCCCTATCTTTAACCCTCTCGCTTTGTCTCTGGGATGGTAGGACTCCATACTTTGGAGCTAAGGCGGATACTGCTGTTGTTGGTACATTACCACGGAGTTGTACACAACAGAGTAAATAATTCAATCGTGTTGGAGAGAATGGGGTTGCACGTGCCGGTAGTGCGGACGGCACCGTGCGCGAGCGCGAGCGCAGTGTGCGCGCTGCCGCCGCGGCGCCGCCGCCGCCTGTTCGCGTGGCTGCGTGCGCGCACCCGCCAGACCGATAACGCGCCAACTCCCCGAGCGCTGACACTTTTTAATATAATGGCTTTAGAGGACCATGATGTTGATGTGTTTGCAGATAATGCTGGTGAATTTTGCAGAAAATGTATTAAAATTTTAAATATTTTATTTAATTAATTTAATAATATGTTAACATGCCCATAGTTATTTAATTATTGTACTGCCAATTCATTGTTTTTTTTTTTGTGAAACGTATTATTATTATTATTTTTTTTAGTTTTATGTTTGCTAATGTATTGCTAATTTTTTTTTGTGAAACATTTTATTTTTATTTTTTCATTTATGTTTTTATTATTGGTGTTATTGACATTATTTTTGTATGTAATTAGTATCGTATAGACGTTTTGGTGTACCTGCACTGTAAGTTTATATTGAAATAAATGATTTAAATTGAAATAAATTAAATTAAGTACCTACTTTGGATTTTTATATGCATTTTTCAATAAAAAGATACTGCAAGATTGTTTACCTTTTTTAAACACCAAATCAAACAGAGTATAAGTTAACACAGGAAGCCGTCAATAAGAACTTACAATACATCGTCATCATCATATCAGCCGAAAGACGTCCGCTGCTGAACATAGGCCTCCCCAAATATTGCCACAATGACCGGTCCTGTGTCACCCGCATCCAGCGGACTCCTGCGACCAAATACTACGAACTACAGTTATAACACCAAGCATTACAGTTATAACACCAAGCATTACAGTTATAACACCAAGGCACTGTGAACTACAAAGATACAAACATATAAAAACAACTTAAAACTAGTTTGACTTAGGCGACGTAACGACGTGGCCCCGTTGCGTCGTCTGATCCGGCGTAGAATTCGGCAGATTGATATTGAGATTGATTGATAATTAGTTAATTTATATTTTGTCCCTATCTGTACTAATACCGGCACCGGTAGGTATCGGTAGATACATTGCGAATGTGACAACTAAAAACAAGCGTCTAATTAGCTGATGGACGTTTGATAAATGTTTATAAGAATTGCATTTACTTGCAACAAATTCACAAATTTTTTTTTTCAATAAAATTCACAGAGTCCTAAAAAGGATTGCACTGAGGCCGCCAGTTCGGACTCGTCTTCATCGCTCGGACAAACGACGTCGCAGGCAGGGAGCGAGAGGGACGACCACTCAATCTGCAGCCCGTCTCGCCAGCCATCCCCCGACAGGTACTCCTAAAACTCGCGTCTCTTACAGAAGGGCTACTGCAAACACCTAAAATGTTAAACTTGGATCAATTATGTTTCGCTGCTTTGCGAGAAAAGCGTGATAGGTATCTCAGAAAACCTATTTTACCGAGATAATTATCACGTTGTTGTCGCAAGGCAACGGTTTGCTGATCCAATTACGCCTTTATAAAATAAGTTTAACCTTTTGACCGCCGTAGTCTGATAAATATATGCCTCTCTCTCTGCTCGTTCCCTCATGACTGAGGATTGTGATCATCATGGGATAGTCTACATTTGGATGTATTATTTGCCTCCACCGGGTCCTAATAAATATGTCAGGTATGTTATCCAGCTCACCTTGCTGGTCTGATTTGGTTTTTATAGTGTTTGATATTAGTCCCATTCAAACGCATACTCAGGGGGGCCACAATCTACTAATGCGATACTGATCTGCGTGGTGTATTAATTAACGTTTTGGTGGTGCCAAGGGCGAGCATGCTCGATGAAAAAAATCACGGCAGTTAAAAGGTTAACAGCGCAGGGTGCTTAAAAGACAAGCTAAACGCTAAAGCTTAATCGTCAATCGTAAACGAATGGCTGCTAACTGTCTTTGTCGCACTAATATGAAAGAGTGACAGAGAGAGAAAACTACGATACGCTACTAAGCGTTAGCGATTGGCAACTATACTCTTGTTTGGTTGGGTGTTTAAAAAAAGGTAAACAATCTTGCAGTATCTTTTTATTGAAAAATGCATATAAAAATCCAAACTAGGTACTTAATGAATCAAAAACAATGTAAATCACTGTATTTCCTTGTTATATTGTGTATATTTGCTAAAACTTATTTCCTACTAGTAGTTTTCAATAAAAAGATACTGCAAGATTGTTTACCTTTTTTTAAACACCAAACCAAACAGAGTATTTATAGGCTAAGCTACAGATGTGCCGACGGAAACTTTCCAGATTTCTGAAATTCTCACGTAGGAAAACTTTGGAAACTTTCCATATTTTTATGGACATACATGGATGGAAACTTTCCATTTCATAAATTTAAATTCCCTTTATATTTCGTGAACGTTTCGTGAATTGTTCAAGAAATTTAAGATTTTTTGGAAAGTTTCCGCAATTTGCACATTTCTAGGCTAAGCATCCTGTTTCACTAGACAAATTCTAACCCTCTTATTCATAAACGTTTGTTAACTTAACAAGCCGCTAATAATTTTTTGTCCCTTTTGCTCTTACGGACACATTGTTAAGATCGAAAGGGACAAACAATTATTAGCGGCTTGTTAAGTTAACAGACGTTTAAGAATAAGGGGGTAAGGGATTGAAGTGTCACTGACCACTATTTGATAAAAGATTGATGATGGGCAGCAGCGTCATCATAGCGGACACATTACTGCGATCGCCAATCCGCTTGCCCAGCGTGGCGATTATGGGCATTTACCTCCTAATGCGTCTGTACGCATAGTTAATAGGAGAGGCCTACGTCCTGCAGTGGACTATCATAGGCTGATTATGATGATGGGTAATTTTGTTAAGCAGCTCCCGGCCAGCCACGGGTGTCCTGCAGAAGCAGGCGGGGTCCTCGCAGGGCTCGCGGCCGGGCACGGCGAGCAGGGGCCGGCCCATCCCGGACGCCCCCGGGGTGCCGAGGGACCCTGATCAGGACAACCCGGATGTTTATGTACGGTTTGGTAGTCTTTGTTAACCAGCTCCCGACCAGCCACGGGTGTCCTGCAGAAGCAGGCGGGCTCCTCGCAGGGCTCGCGGCCGGGCACGGCGAGCAGGGGCCGGCCCATCCCGGACGCGCCCGGGGTGCCGAGAGACCCTGGTCAGGACAACCCGGATGTTTATGTACGGTTTGGTAGTCTTTGTTAACCAGGTCCCGACCAACCACGGGTGTCCTGATGAAGCAGGCGGGCTCGCGGCCGGGCACGGCGAGCAGGGGCCGGCCCATCCCGGACGCCCCCGGGGTGCCGAGAGACCCTGATCAGGACAACCCGGATGTTTATGTACGGTTTGGTAGTCTTTGGTCTCCTGTTTGACCAAGTATGTGGCATAGCGTTGAACATTTCCGGAATAAATCCCGTTTCTTTCCTAACAGCTCGTTTTGTAACGGATTTTTTTTTAAAAAATCATTGAAATTTTCCACTTTATTTTACAACTAAATCAATGGGAATTAGGTTTAATTTTAACTTATACCACGAGAACGCGATGTCACCGAGGAAAAATCAATTGAAACAGATGGGATGGAGTGACAGTGACAGTGACATTGATTATTTCTGTAAAATCCCGAAAAAAACGGAAAAAAACAAAATTTTCATATATTCCCGAAAAAAAACCATTTGATTTTTTCCGACATTTTCAACGCTAGGCCGGGCACGGCGAGCAGGGGCCGGCCCATCCCGGACGCGCCCGGGGTGCCGAGAGACCCTGATCAGGACAACCCGGATGTTTATGTACGGTTTGGTAGTCTTTGTTAACCAGCTCCCGACCAGCCACGGGTGTCCTGATGAAGCTGGCGGGCTCCTCGCAGGGCTCGCGGCCGGGCACGGCGAGCAGGGGCCGGCCCATCCCGGACGCCCCCGGGGTGCCGAGAGACCCTGATCAGGACAACCCGGATGTTTATGTACGGTTTGGTAGTCTTTGGTCTCCTGTCTGATCAAGTATGTGGCATAGTAAGTTGTGTAGTTATAACCGTCGGATACGAGACCAGTGCAATTAGCTCTCGCATATTAGCGCGAGCATTTCCATCAAGGATGACTGCGGCAACTCATGGTGGGCCAATATAAACAGTACTCGTGTTTTCGAAAGTTTCTTCGAAAGTAATATTGCTGCAGCAAATCATAGTACGGTTACAGAGCATGCCTCATTTCTGAACGGAAATATTAGAATTTTAATTAACAGCGGAGCCGGTCCATCCCGGAGGCACCCGGATATTTTATGTACGGTTTGGTAGCATTTGTTAACCAGCTCCAGACCAGCCACGGGTGTCCTGCAGAAGCTGGCGGGGTCCTCGCAGGGCTCGCGGCCGGGCACGGCGAGCAGGGGCCGGCCCATCCCGGACGCGCCCGGGGTGCCGAGAGACCCTGACCAGGACAACCCGGATGTTTATGTACGGTTTGGTAGTCTTTGGTCTCCTGTTTGATCAAGTATATGGCATAGTAAATTGTGTTCATATTCATAATAGGTAGACGTTTGACCACGATCATACCTGCTGGTAAGTGATGATGCAGTCTACGGTGGAGCACGTTTACCTATGAGATACCTATTCACTCTTGCCTTAAATATATTCAGATTGTACTCATGCGGAAACACAGTTTCGGGCAAGGCATTCCACTCTTTGGCAGTTCGCATAAGGAAAGTCGAAGCGAAACGTTTCGTGCGTATTTTTGGAATACCTACCATGAAGCGATGCCGGAGTGCCGATTGTCTGGTAGTCCGATGATAAAATGGAGACAGAGGAATAAGGTTGTGCAGTTCCACAGCACACTCTCCGAAATGCATCCTGTAAAAAACTGACAATCTTGCAACCCTACGACGATGTTCAAGACTTTGTAGACGAGTATTCGTTAAATCGTCGTCATTGATGATTCTCTTGGCCCTTCTCTCGACTGCCTCGAGTTGTGTAGGTATAACCGTCGGATATACCTACACACGAGAGATAATGCGATTCAGTTTAGGACCTAATCTGAATCGCGATGCGTCAGTTTCACAGAATAACTGTCAAAAACTGACACGCCGAACCTCAACTGAATCGCATTTAAGAAATCATGGTAGACCCCCTGAACCTTATATTTTACGCAGTCCATGACTTCATGGTGACAACCTTGATGTGTACCTACGTCCTACGTATGTAGCTTTGTGAGAACTGGCATTCTTTGTTGCAGGTGCCAAATTGCGACTTGTTTGAAATCCAAACTCTACCGAATCTTGGGAACGGGTTAGACATCAACTACATTTTGGACAGAGACGGCTGCTATCTCGGTCTCATTCAGAGGAAGGTAGGATATGACAAAATGTCACTACTACTAATACTATTTATTTATATTTTAACTGTAAGCTAATTGGGTCAAAGTTCTTTTCGTTGTCTTATTTTGTGTCCCTAAATAACCTGACGCAGTGGTGATTTTTGTATGAGATGATGTTTTGTTTTCAATTTCTGATGTATGGATGGATAAAAATCTAGTGTGAAAAAGAAATACAAGTGCACCGGATTTTTTATATAGGTACTGAGTCCAAACAGCAAGTAACAGCGTGACAGAGTGGTATGAAACAAGACAATGAAAATAATTTTTACTCATAAATCATCAATAACTCATAATTCAGAGTTTTTTTTTCGTGTTTTCTTGGTTGTCTCCATAATGTTAGTTGCTCAGCATAATGGTCCCAAGTGCCCTGACAACACTCTTGCTCCACGATAGCGACTGTACTTATATACCACCTGCCTCTTTCTCTCACCATGAGAAATCTAGATCATCTGTCATTGATTACGTTTCACCGGCTTTCTCCATCGACAGACAGTGGGTTCAAGAGTAAATCTACTAACGTCAAATCACAATCTAACCAACACAAGCTAAAGGTCATGACCCCAAATGGTAAAAGTGATCACAAGTGCTGAAAATGGCGATGAAAACCTTCTCGACAGTTTTTCTGTAGGACCAGACCAGACCTACTCCGAAATCGTAAATATTCAAAACATAAGAATTTTTCCCGTGTTTCATGACGGTCCCTTGATGGTACTCGGTGTGGTCATTTTTATCACTTCGCGATCATGACTCCAAAATGAGGCTGTATAAGTGTAAGGTCTGAGTGACCAGCATTCTGCGGTGCGCGCAGCCGCGCGAGCATTGCTACCTAAAAAGCATCCAAGAAATTTAAGCGACGGTCACTCATGCCACGCGTTTGCTTAAAGGCCGCTCCCCGCTCGTGAGCGAAAGGCGGTGCGAAGCCGCGAGTGCGAGTGTGGACCTTGCGCACTGCGTTATCGACTCCATACTCGTTTTCGCGGCTTCGCGCCGCGTTTCGCTTGGGAGTGGGGAGCGGCCTAAACATGGATGCCGAAATGCATGTCTCGCCGCACACGCCGCTCAAGCGGCCACTCAGGGGGATTACTGCGAACTTCGAAAATCGTAAATTTGGAGCACGAAACTTCAATCGTCAAACATCATCGGTGCAGGCTGAGAAAATAATAATAGGCAATACAAATAAAAGAGCTGTAGTTCCTTGATCCTGAAAGCGACAGCTATTAGTAAAAAATATAATTAAAAACACTCAGCTTACTTTCGAAGTTCGGGGTACGCTTTTTGCTCACTAAGCTGAAGCGGGGCGGTCAAGTTACATAAACCATCAGTCGAACAGGAGATCACCCGGCTAGACGCGAAGTACATGATCCGGGTGGCCGAGGAGAGGGGGCTGTTCGGCGCGACGGCGGCGCCGCCGCCGCCTCGGCGCAAGAAGGTGGAGCAACACGCGCCGAAACGCCGACGCGGGAAAGCCGCGCCGTTTGAGGTAAGATGATAATGATCTCTTCGGATGACAGCGATTTGAAAAATGATAAATATTTTATTGGTCCATAAACACATTGCTAATTACAAATAACAGAAGTCTTCTTTCAAGTAAGATTATTACTTGTGTTAGAAGGCTCCGCTCTTCAATAATTAAAGGTTGCAAATCAAATAAAATTTATGTTTGATACATAATTTCTAAATCTTAATTATATTTAAAATTTACGAGATTTCGAGCTGGGTTCGCAGAGTGGGCGCGAACATAATATTAGCTTTGAGAAACGAATTTGTTGTTAAATATTCGGTGTAGTTAGTGTGCAGTTCACTGCTGTTATTGTATGTACTCGTAGTTGGTAATTAAGATTTGGGCGCTCCTTGCGCTGTTAATTTGTAGAATCTAACGCTTTGAGTCACATCACCCTGAAACCCGCATTAATGGATGTTTTCTCGTGAGATTGTAAATGCGTAATCCCTATTTAGAATAAAAAAAAATGTTATATTAGCACCTAGTTGGTACCTGCGTATTTTCAAAAACATTCGGACCTTCTGAAACTTCTACTAACCTCCCCATTCTGAATCCCAAAACGACAGAGGCAATGGGAATGTACTTATTTTTTGGCCACCCTGTGTTTTTTCCCAGGAAAGTTCTTATTTTTAATGTCATAAATGTTCAGGTGGAGCGCATAGCCGCCCCAACGTACGCGTCTCTCTCGCGTTCGTCGCGCCGCGACAGCGCGCCTGCCGCGCCCGTGCCGCTCCCGCCGCGAGTGTGCTCGCGCCATGAGCGCCGACAGGCGGCAGCACATAACGTTGTAGCGCAGTGTACCTGCGACGCGAAACATAGGTGAGTCACTGAAGACTCGGTTAAATGTACGCGTATGAGAGCGCGACATCTCTCTCATCTCCCAGCGCACACAAAACGCGTATGTTTGACGGCGTCTTTTAGAGTGAGGAACTGCAAACTGCAACACAGGTAGGACGACATACGTATACCTATTTTGCGCTCGTGTCGCGACTAGAAATGGGCCATTCACGGTGAACTGGTACTGTTCCTGTCATGTTTATCAGGATATTTTAAGAGTTTCTAACCTCTGTCATTCTCGTTCCAGGATATTCCAGCAGGTGTGCCGCCCCCGGCGCATGTCCGCGGACGCCGCGCGCCCCCCCTCCCCGCCGCTCTGCCGCCGCCCCTTCCCCTTGGTCGTCCACGATCTGCGCCTGAGTCGGTACTCTAAAGAAACCATCGAGCCGAGAATAGACGCGCCGGCGAGGTCGCTCCTCACTCGCGAAAAAGCGTTTTGTAACTTTTCATTGTCCAATTGCTGACGATTGGCGGTTTTTTAGGTCACAATAGTGTGTAGAATTATGCATTACTATCATTTTGAAGCTTAAAGGATTGCCAGTCTGATATTAAAACAAAGGTATTATTCGGTCAAAAGGTTAAGCCACAAAATGAGCGTTTTACACAACGCTACATTATATAATGCGGGAATTACACTGCGTCGTTCGCCACATTGAAACATTGTCTAGCAACCTCATATTTTGATTCGGCGACCGTATTAGTGAAGTGCAATTGCCGTTTATGTATGTTAAAATAATGCGTAACGTAACTGACATTTTCAAAATTGTTTACCCAAATAAAGGAAACCTCAAACAAAAGCAAAACTGCGGTCAGGCTTGTGACGACAATTTAGCAATAAAGCTAATAAAAAATAAGTGATGTTGTGCGCTAAAAAATATTTTCAATGTGATTTCGTGTCGAATTTGTCGTCACAATACTAAGCGACAGCGATATAAAGTGAGGAGAGGAGATTTTATGTTTTTTGTAAAAATAATGTAGGTTTGTACTTAAGAAATGTACTACACTCGGATACTAGTTACATAAAAGTACATAACAAAAAAGTATATAGAACAAAATCAAACTAGGTATCGAGATAATATTATAAAATTATAAATCACGTAAGTACCCAATTTACAACACGTTTTCAAATTATCAAATTGTCAATCGGAATCACAATTGTTACCCTTTTATCCGCCGTAGTCGAATAATATATCACACCGTCAATAAATCAATATTCAGGTCACCTCGCCAAAGTCTGGTAAATAAGACCAGGGTCTGATTTGGTTTTTATTATGCAAAACTGAGTCCCATCAAATCCACGCTATAAACTGGGTGGTGTCATTTTGTATTGATGGCGACCCGGGTACTCAGGATGATCATATTACGGTGGGTAAAAGGTTAAACGCCATAACGTAGAAAACAGTTGATCAATACGTATAAGAAAAACAACACATCCTCTCGTATGTGATCTGTCAAAAATGTACTACTGTAAATTAAACCTTGAAAATAAAATTCTTATTTCCAATATCATTGGTGACAGACGTCCTTTCGGGTCGTCTCCACAGTTGAGGAGTGAGTTGGTGCGATATAACTTCGAACACATGTTTTATGACCGGACCCTTATTTATAAGATCCTAAGGTCTATCGAAAACATTGACACGAAACGATGGACCTTAGCGTCCTATAAATAGGGGTCCTGTCACAAACGTCAAATGTTCGAAGTTGTCTAACAAATTATAACCTCTTGACTGCAGCGGGCGTCCGTGATGAAAACTTCACGGCGGTCAAAAGGTTACAGATATAGGAAATGCCTTTAAAGTTGTAAATTACCAGTGCTTACCTATTCGTGATTTTGTAAATTTTACTACTTCATTTTATTTAGTTTTTCTCATGCATCTTTTTAGGTATCTTAATATCTACATATTTAATATCACGTACTTATATCGCGCAGTGACCTAGAAAAATTGGCGAAAACATCACTGCGTAAGTGCGTAGTGTTGTGACCATGTTAACCCATTCACGGCCACCTTCATACAAGTTTGTTGGTACGCTATGCCCTCTAGCAGCGAATGCTCTAATACATTCTTAATTCTTACAAATGTGAAGAGAAAAAAAAACTGCAACTATGCTGCTAACTATTTTTATCGCTTTTTTGGTAACATGGATCGTAAAATAAGTAAATGTCCTGCGGCCCTGCCGCGAAAAACGAAATTCGTAAATTTCGAGGATTTGTCTCTCACTCCAATGACGCCTTCGTTTGAGTGACAGAGAGAAATCCTCGAAATTTCCGAATTTCGATTTTCGCGGTAGTAGGCCTGAACTCTGTATGTCTACGATATTGGATGTTGGTTGGTTGGATGGTCATGCGTTTATCGTGCAACTTGTCACACATCTTTTATCGTCACGTTAAAAGATAAAAACTCCACCATCACAACTTTCACAGAAGCTATATTTTCTCAGATCTTGATGTGCATATACTATAGAATTAATAATTAAATTCAATATTATTGTATGTACTATAGACAAAATTTATTCCTGACCCTGCATACGACTTTACGACATTGAAAGTCAAATTGTTCTACAGTAGCTGCATCTTGACTTTCAATGTTACTATGGCATGCTCCTATGGCGGTTCAGGATTGAATTTTGTAGACAGTACCTACTCTATTAAAAAAGTAGGAGTAAGCGGTATGTGTTCCTATAAATAAAATATTTTTATGTAAAAGCCTTTAGCATTTCTGGTTATTAATAGGGGTTCTAATAAGTATTTTTGTCATTTTTTTACATTTTAGATACTGAAATTCTAAAATGTAATTTGTACACTTCAAGTGTTAAAACTATGTAAGAATCGGCAATTAGAAAATTACTTGGCAATTACAAAAACAATTCTTGTTTGTACGGTTCATTCGAATATGTAGGTATATGTAACATGATCAATTGGTCACCCTGATATTTTACATCGCAAACCCTTTTAAAGCTTATATATGTATAGTAAGTTATACCTAAATTTGTATGGAGACAATAAATTAGCAATAAAACCAACAAATTACAGTTTTATTTTAGGGCAGGGATTGCACAACCGGTTTTATTGAATACCCCTATTAGAACTGTCAAACGATTACCCCTAAAAAAACAATACCTGTATTCGAATTAGAGGTAATGCTCTAATTCCGCTTTTGTCTTATTCACTATATATTCACTATTAACGTTATTAAATACCTCTACTTAATACCGGTATTCCTGACTTTTGTTTGATAGATAAGATGTCAAGTACACACTATGACTAAATAGTTTTTTCTCAAACATGCTGGAAAAAGGCCGCATTTTATTCATAAATTGAAGACGAAAATTACCCTCCGGTACCATCGGTCCACTTTCCCAATCTGTCTACTTTACTAAACGGTCCACTTTCCTGATCCGTCAACTTTGCCAAATGGTCCACTTTCCCGATCTGTCTACTTTACCAAATGGTTCACTTTCCCAATCTGTCTACTTTGCCAAACGGTCCACTTTCCTGATCTGTCTACTTTGCCAAATGGTCCACTTTCTCAATTTGTTTACTTTACATTTCTCCACTCTGTGACCTACAGTTAGAACGCTTACTCCTGGCTGGAAGAGATCCCTTATAGGGATAAGTTTGTCTTTGTACAGTGTCTCTTACGGTTTCTACTACTACTGGTACAGGCAACTACAAAGAGATGTAAGTATCCATGTTAGTCTTACAAGTTGAAGGAACTTTTAATATGCAAAAAATAGTCAACTACAAAAATTTGTCTGATATTTTAGAAAACCCTATATAATTGTGATAGCACTACATCTACAGTCACTAAGCAAGGGTAATAGTACATTGTGCAGTTGTGCAGCAAGGGAGGTAAATACGGCTTTTAATGACTCGAGTTAGTATTCCGCTTGCCAACCGTGATGCATACAATGTTTTTCATCACACTTGCGAGCAAAAAATTAGTTTTAATACAAAATATTATTAAATGACGTGGCCCTGGCAACGTACAACACACGTACACTGCGGACCGACGAAAAGTTAGTGGAACTGGAGGAAGGATTGAGCAAGTTGCGTTGGGACATTGTAGGATTGTCAGAAGTCCGAGAGAGGGCGAGGACACGATAATCCTAAAGTCCGGCAACCTGCTCTATTTCCGGGAAGGCGACCAACAGTCCCAGTCGGGTTCATCGTCCACAAGTCCCTCGCAAACAACGTGGTGAAGATCGAGAGCGTGTCGGCTAGGGTGGCGTACCTTATACTCAGAGTATCTGAGAGATACTCGCTGAAGGTCGTACAGGTGTACGCGCCGACTTCGACACACTCCGACGACGAGGTGGAGGCTACGTATGATGATATCTCAAAAGCCATGCATAGCTCCAGAACCTACTTCACCGTTGTTATGGGGGAAGAGAGAAACTGGGCAAGAGAGATGGTGACGAGCTGAGGGTGGGGCAATTTGGGGTTGGACGCCGGAACCACCGGGGCCATCTGCTGGCTGGTTTCTTGAAGAAGGAGGGACTCTACATGATGAACTCCTTCTTTAAGAAACGCGAGCACAGAAAATGGACTTGGATGAGTCCCGACGGTGCAACTAAAAACGAGATCGACTTCGTCATGTCGACGAAGAGACATATATTCAACGATGTTTCTGTGATCAGTACGGTTAAAACCGGAAGCGATCACCGCCTGGTAAGAGGCACGTTGAATATTATGTCCTAAGCTAGAACGCTCGCGACTGATGAAATCTACGCTCCGTCCTGCACTCCATCTCCAAAACCCAGAGAGCTTTCAGCTGGAACTCCAAAACCGTTTCGATTGCCTAGGCGATGATGTGGACGTATTCAACGACGAGTTTGTGGAAGCTGTCCATAGCGCTGGGTCTAAGTTTTTTAAGGCCCAGCGGACAAATAAGACCAGAAAGCTCTCAGACTCCACTCAGAAACTAATGGAAAAAAGGAGTGAACTGGTTCTACAATCCTCAGTTGATGCGACTTTACACCGGCAGCTCAACAGACAGATCTCTAAGTCCCTCAAACGCGATATGCGCCAATTCCGTACCAAGTGTATAGAAAAAGCCATCGAGCGGAACAAGGGCTCTAAAGATTTTGCAAGGGATCTGTCTGTTGGGCAAAGCCAGCTCGCCAATTTAAAGACTGAGGATGGTAGAATCGTCACATCCAGATCTGAGCTGCTGAGTGAGATAGAGGGTTTTTATGGACAGCTGTACACGTCAACTAGCAGACCCGAAGTTGATCTAGCGGAAGACCTCAGAGCTAGACTGACCCGACACTATACAGAAGACATCCCGGACATCAGCCTGTGCGAGATTAGAATGGCTCTTGAACAGCTCAAAAATAACAAGGCGCCTGGGGAGGACGGAATTACAGCTGAGCTTCTGAAGGCGGGTGGTAAACCAATCCCTACGGCCCTTCAGAAGTTGTTCAATTCCGTCTTACTGGAAGGGAAAACGCCAAAGGCATGGAACAGAGGTGTGATGGTACTGTTCTTCAAAAAAGGTGACAACGCTTTTGTTGAGGAGCAGTGCTCTCAACATGCCTGTCGACAGCTCAGGCGGTAGAGCCGGGATGACACGTGGCCGATCTGTTGCAACCCTGTGAACGGTCGTAGGGTTTTCTTAATGAGAGGCAGGTTTATACCAGCCCTAATATGGGTCACTGTCTACATAATTTACTAAAACTACCCGAGTCTAACATTAGGGTCCCATCCCTATTTATTAGAGGACGTGCCACTGAACAAACTGGCAACCATATAACTGCAAAATGAGGGCTATCCTGCTCATTCTGCTCTTCCAGTTCGGCAGTACCAGAATGAAACATTTTCTGATAGATGGAACCGATATTGAGCACGTCTTATTTTTTTTTTACTTTTACAACTTTTGATGCAAACAAGTACATATTCCGCCCGGTGGTAAGTAGTAAATCTAGCCTATGGACGCCTACAACGCCAGTAAATACTACTTGTCACAATTATCGCACCTGTCAGCATGGTGAAATAGGGGCCTGGATCCAGAAACACGGCAAATTGACTGACACGGAAACAGACAAATTGGAAGAGTAAAACAATAAAGAAAATGGACGCATCGGTAATTAGGAGGATCGGGAAAGTAGACGGATAGGTAAAAAGACGAATCGGGAAAGTGGACCGTTTGGTAAAGTAGACATCTCGGGAAAGTAGACGGATAGGTAAATAGACGGATTGAGAAAAAGAATTACACAGATCGGGAAAGTGGACCGTTTGGTAAAGTAGACAGATCGGGAAAGTAGACGGATAGGTAAAAAGACGGATTGAGAAAAAGGATAACACAGATCGGGAAAGTGGACCGTTTGGTAATGTAGACAGATCGGGAAAGTGGACCGATGGTACAAACAGCAACACAGCTAGGTATACACTTCAGAAATTGGAAATATTGCATGAAAGAGAATCACACTTACAGTCACGTGTCAGTTACATAGGAATGTTGAGCCACTTGGCAAAGGATGCAATTTGGTCGTGTAATATTATGGGTTCGGCATTTTTCGTTAGTAGGCCCGATCGCGACATTTCCGATGGTCCCCGATGATATGTCATCGAATCTTTGTTGCGTCAAAATTTCAGTATTTGAAAACTAGTTGACATAATAAAAATTCCTTCGTCTACGAAAATTAAGAATTAGCTATCGGCCATGATTAGACGCTAGATGTCGTTGTTCCTTGTGGAAACTGGATAACGACAGTTCTTCATAGATTTGTCTAAAACCGTTTAGTAATTTAAACACGGTTTCTTCAAATCGGATTTCATGATTTATCTGACGAGGCAAGGTATTTTTAGGAGAGGTATTTTTCCAAATCAAGATATTTTTACGAATAGCCATGTTATCGGACAATTTTAAATTATTTTTTTCATTGACAGAGAGAAATGCTATTGCTGTCTTTATTATAATTCATCACATCTCTTAGTTGACGTTAGTTGAATACTTTACGTAAGCCAAATATACAAAATTTGAATTTGCCGCATTTTCTTACTGCCAAGTTGGTTGGACCAAAATGTGGTTACACAGGAGACATTCATAACAGACCGGTTGAAGAAGGGAGAGTAATACACTCGTGATACACATACCCATTATGCATATCCTTGTAAGGCCCAATGTACATTACAATGTACACTCCAATTCAATGAAATTTAAACCTTTTATAAACTTAATAAAGTCGCATTTACTTTGTTTGGTCGTTTTCTCAAAGAAACGAAGTTCACCACTATTCCTTACAAGGCAAGGTTCAAAATAAGATTTAAAGAAAATAGTATGGTGGGCCTTACGAGGATATTTTTTCATTGACAGAGACAAATGCTATTGCTGTCTTTATTATAATTCATCACATCTCTTAGTAGACGTTAGTTGAATACTTATGTAACCTTTGTGGAAATATGGTAGATAGACGTTTGACAGTCTACCTATAATCCTTTAATCTGTCAGTAGCCATACAAATGTTTAATAGAGACTTGATAGTTTCTGGCTGAAATTCTAACTCTGAAAAAATATCTGACAGTGACAGCCGTTGAAAGGAAAATGAACGAAAATTTCTACATAGCAGCTTAGCAGTCAAATTACCGGCTCTGAAGTTAGATTGACGTCTCCAGGACTAAAGCGGATGTTATATATTATAACGTAACTATAGTAACATCAGCTTCCGGAAAATTCGTAATCAATCATTGGTTAAACGTTTTTGTTATTACGTAACCATGGTAATGTCACCTTCTGAAGAAACCGCGAGCGATCATTGGTTAACCGTAGCAATGCTCGCCCCATTGGTCAGCAGAGTTCGGCCGAAGTCGTGATACTAGTCTCGTAAGATTTCGGAACCCGATTTGTATTATTCGACCAAGTTGCGAACAGTGCGAACGATCAACATTCCCGTGTATTATTTAATTTGAAGTTGACATAATATAACTATATTTATCTCTTTCATTTTCTCTCTGCTCTGTCTTTAATGGTCCGTTAGGAGTGTTGCTGTTTGTACCAGAGGGGAAAATTAATTCATTTTGTTTTTTTTTCAAACATAAAAGTTAAAGCTCTGGTCATTTTACTCCTAAGATTAAAATAAATGTATGAGAATCCATTTTATTCCGCTGCATTAAACTTTTAAAATGCTCAAAAGGGTCAAGCAATAAACACAATGAGCCAAACAAAACCAATCATTTAAAACGGCTCTACATCTTTTCATACAATAAACAAACGCCCTAGACGAATATAGTAAGTATGCACTATCACTAAATAAATATAAGCGCATTTACTTCCTATCGAATATTTATTTGTGAAACATAAAATAACAAGAGAAAAACTTCGTTTCATACAGAAATCATGCCAAAATCCACAACACATACATTTTATAAATTTTACATACCTATGTGGATGTAACAAATGTTGGTACAAATTTATAAATGATATTGGTACTTTATTTCCTTCGCCTCCTTATGTGTGTTCTATCGTCTGTACAATGGGTTGTGCTCTGAAGAACTGTTCGACATGATGCCAACGTCCACTTTTCATCATCGCACCGCTCGCCACCGACTGGGCGCTCATCCTCACACCTTGCAACCTAAATGGTCGCGCACCGTGCGGTTTCAGAGGAACTTCCTCCCGCGGACGGTCCGTCTGTGGAATGAGCTGCCGAGGTTTTCCCGTTGGACTACAGTATGGGGTTCTTCAAAAGAGGAGTGTATAAGTTCTTATTGGGTCGGCAACGCGCATGTGACACCCCTGGGGGTTGCAGGCGCCCATAGGCTATGGTGATTGCTTTCCATCAGGCGGGCCGTATGCTTGTTTGCCACCGACGTGGTATTTAAAAAAAAAAAAACGGGCCTATTGTGAACCACGAACGAGAATACTTCCCGATTCGCCGGATTCCTGTTTCGCCGGATTCTTATTTTGTCGGATTCTTGATTCGCCGGGTTTTTTTGATTAAGAAATACTACAGAAATATCGCGGTTATACCTATCTACTAAATAAAAGGTAGACGTAGAGAAGCAGATCATTTCATACAGTAAGAAAATATAAGCACGTTTCTTTTACCTGGATGATTTAATGTATATTAATATTTCCGACGAAACAAGAATCCGACGTAACAAGAATCCGGCAAAACAGGAATCCGACGAATCGGGAAGTATTCACGAACGATGTTTTGCCTCTCTCTTTCGCACTTGCAATGTCGAACGTAAGTGTGACAAAGAGGCAAAACTTCGTGCGTAGCTCGCAATAAGCCCTCAGGACCGCTACCGCGAAATCCGAAATCATCAAATCGAAAGAACTTGTCATGGTCACTTATTAATACCCTAATTGAAGTGACAGAGAAAGTTCCTTTGCAGCTGTTCAGCGGTAGGTGCCGAAGCTAGCTAGGAAAATACGTTTGCCATTTGGATTGCAAAAACTGCATTCAACGAACTTATTACAGAAAGAAGAAGAAGAAAAGAAGAAAAATTACAGTATTGAAAGTTATTCACATAAAATATTGGTGCTTAGTTACCATTGAAATAACAACTGCTAAGCAACGGGTGGCACCTCGGCTGCTGACGTATGTGATTGGCAGTGCGTGTAGATATTAATGACAACTGCTTAAATTTGAGTGCTTAGTTACCACTGACTTTGTAACCGTTATTGACATTGTGATTAAATAACCGTGTACGTGTTAAAGAAAAACTGGAATGTTAAGATATATGTGACGAACTGAAAGCGTATGTGAAAAGGATAACTTAGATGTTCATATTTTTCTGACGATTTAAGTGTACATGACTTCTTGGACACCTTGCCCGCTCAGGTATATCTGCTGCTGACTGTAAGTGGTCAGTCATTAAAGTTGATAACATCCTCTTTTAAGTTAATCAAAAATACAAAACGGCAAATATGGGTAAAAAGCCGCAAGCAAATACTAATGACACTTCTATGACGTCACACGTAAAGTGAAAGAGACAAAAGTATGATTTGACAGTACGGTACTCTTTTCGATGATTGTCAAAATATACAGAAAAAGTTTTGCGTAGATATTTGTTGAATTTCAGTTTGGTTACAGTTATATAATTTTGAAAAATATTAGTACAGATATTTATGACTTTTCAGTTGCTTACATATTTATGTGAGACATGCTCAGATAAATATGACAGGTAATGTATTTTTGATTGGTTAATCTGTTCAAATGCATATGTATCTTTCTATGCTCATTTATTTTTGAATCCTTGGATTAGTTCATATATTTATGAACTCGATGTACATACCGCAACGCCATCGAAGTTTTGTCAAGTTGGGTAAATTTGTCTGCTACTAGAACCAGAAAAACACTGCACACGTGTGAGTTGGATGCTGAGCAAATCGTATGAAAACTCTGAATTACTTAGGTATTAAAAATATATTCCTTCTGCCGCCCAGAGGCCTATTAAAAGGTCTCCTTAAACAAGAGAAATTCTATTCTATTTCCTACGTTATTAATTCAAAATTCTCAGGCAAATTTTATGGTCTGGGCGGCAGGAGGCTATAGGGAAAATACAAGGCTCATGTAATTTTAATAATAAACTAGATTAAAGGGTCGTTTGCCAAAACGTGTAATAACGAAACAAAAACATATGCATTAGCATAGTGTAAATCGAAAAGAATATGTCACTGATTATGATATAACAGTCCGTAGGATCTTTATCCTTCGTTTATAAGAATGAGACTCGAATAAAGGCGATAACACTCGAAAACTTGCTGTCCTGTTTTCTCATCATAAACGATTTACACTGACCTGCAAAAAGCTAAGGAAACCCTCTTTGTTTTAAGTAATTTAAACCTTATCTTAATGGAATTAAGTTTCTTTCGGGTTATGATTATATTCAGGTTGGCCTTTTTGTCATAATAATCTTAAGAGAATAATATCAACATATTAGAACAACTTCTTGGCCTGACAGAACTGACATTGACAGTTAATACCGGTGATCGTGTTTAGGGGTAAATCTCATTATACAGGTATTGCTGTCAAATAGCTAAACCTCTAATATATTTGAATACCAATATTGATTATACCACTATTTTGACATTAACCGATATACGTAGCGAAATTCGCTATTACATGTAATACCTTATTTAAAACCTGTATTCAGATTACCGGTTGCGATCCCTGTTTTACGGTAACAGCTGATCTAGATCGACCACTTGCTGCCCTAGCACATCTAGTGCACCACAAGAACTCGCGGCTACCTGTCTCTTTTTAATCAGGGTGCTTAGAAAAGTTGCCAATCGCTAACGCTTAATCGTCAATCGTAAACGAAAGGTAGCTAACTACTGTCTTTGTCGCACTAATATGAAATAGTGACAAAGAGGGAAAACCACGATACGCTATTAAGCGCGTTACGCGTTAGCGATTGGCAACTTGGCTAAGCATCCTGTATAATTAAAAAGAGACCTTAAGCCGAGATAAGGCCTGTAGCCCGACCATGAGATGCCGCTGCGTTTACATTATATCCATCCCACTTGTACAGTCAAAGACAAAATAAAGTGTACACAAAAATGTTCAAAAATATGTCCCAGTGCACCCTAACTCTTTGTAATAAGAACGTCGTAACATATTTATGAGTGGATTCTTTCGATACTTATTTTTGCACTTGACTGTACTCGGGTATTAGCGCGAACAAGCCGAATATAAAAACGCGCGTTAATAACGCCGCAGAAGCACATGATACGGCTACTGGTGAATGCTTTCAACTTTAAACATTTTTACGGGTAGGTAAATATTGCAATGATCACATCTGAATGGTTGTTCACCAGTGTGTTATCTTAGAAATTCTATGGGATATATTTTGTAAACACAATATTGCGCTGATCACATGTGAATGGTTTTTCACCAGTGTATTATCTACTTAATCGATGCGTTTATAACTTAGTACAACGCTATCACTGGTTTTAATTGTTTTTCACGTGTCTCTAATGAATACGTAAAAATCTTCTATGAGTAAATTAGCTTTTTCACTTTTAGGGACACCTAATTAGCGTGAGATTGAAAAACTTTAATTGCACTCGGGGTTATAACGACAATTAAGCATTAAATTTCAATAAGACTCTGTTTTGGTGTTAATTCTATAAACTAGAATTGGTATTATCATATAAAAACTCCGGTCAATCTTAAATTCCTAAAGATATCGTACTAAATTGTCGTTACGAACCTGCATGTAGCTAAGGTTTTTTTAATTTCACGCTATTCGAGTGTCCCTAAAAGTGAAAATGCCCAAATACAGCACTGCACTGGCCATATTTGAATGGTTTTTCACCAGTGTGTGATGTCTAGGAATGCGTACAATACTGCATGAGCAATCGAGCACTACAATGGCATTATTTGTATGCGTACCTATTCATAAGTGTATTCTTCGACGATTGTGTAAATTCTAAAGTATGAACGGTTTAGTCAAAACGCCTCTATTTGTCGCTTGCTAAGAACTAAGTGCCTGCTTACTTACTTTCTATTTCGCTCGCAATTGTTGCTTTGGGTAACACTACACTGGTTACATTTGTATGGCTTTTCACCAGTGTGTGATCTCTGATGAATGCGTAAAGTACCGACTGCTTTGGGCAAACGTATCTCTTGCAATCCTAATAGGGTACAAAAGTGGTACTGATTCGCCATATATATACAAATTTAGATTTTTATATTTGCATTTCGCTATCAAAAAAAGTATATTAAATCGGAGAGGTAACGCAATGGAAGACGCAATAATTTTTTTCACCTACAAAATATTGAAACACATTGGGAACTAAGAACAATAAAGAAAAACACATTTTTTAATTATTTGTGACTGATATGTACATCAGTATATTTTAAGGGTTGTACGACTTATACATGAAATAACGAATATATTTTAGGTTTTCAAATGCATAAATATCCAGTGCTTGATTTGTAGTTTACTCTATCAAGCAAACTGTATGGTTGTTGGCTACCGTCTTGGTGTAATACATTTGTGTTTGTGATAATACCTCAACCGATTGTTGACATTCAAAATCGCTTCATAACACTAGCACTCCAGTCTGCTTGCAATTTTGTTTATATCAGGTTGTGTAGGTACATTGTGTAGGCCCTAAAGGGTAAAAGAACCAGAGGCCAGCCAGGCACCAGCCTTATACGAGCTTGAAGCGTGTGTACCATATATTTCGTACTTATCCCACCGTTACATGTCTTACAACATGCACAGAGGCCGACTAGCGGTTCCTGGCTGACCACTGGATGTTTTATACAGTATCACGCACATTCATTGGGAGCTTATAAATTTATTCATCTTTAGATTTAATTACATCAGTATCATTCAGTTTGTTCATCCTCGCGGCCTCTCCCCATTTATGATGCGAGCCATCTCCCGTGCGTATGACCCTCTTTTGAATGATCTCCTCAGGAATGGTCTTCAAGTCATAGGCCCAGCCAATCCACGCGAAGAAATCGATGAAACACTTAGTCAAATTAAGCACACCGCCTCCGAATTCTGCCGCTCTATAATCCCAGGGAAAAGCGTGATGGTAATTGTGAAAACCCTCTCCAAACATAATTATAGAAAGAGGCTCAGACTCGGTTGCCAGCAAGTTCTTGTCGTACGCCCCTGTATCCCCACTTGTGGCTGCGGAGTTGATCAGGTAAGTTGAGTTGACACTGAGGATTTGACGGAAAGAGACGGCCACGAAGAAAGCTGTTGTCCAAGTCTCATTCCAGGCGTAGACTGCGATTACGGTAGGGATGATTATAGAAACCAATAGGAGTATGGGAAGGAAATGCCTGAAACAAATTCATTCGATGTTAAAACGTTGTATTCTAAGTCTTTCGGTGAATGAGCGATGAACCAAGTTTATGAAATTGAATTGACCAGGCAACGCTAATGATTGTGCTAAAATACTTAAATAAGTAAGAGTCTGATAAAATTTTTCACACGACACGTCAATATTAGTCCTAAATCCTCACCCTAAGTTCACCCTTCATAAACATCTCCTAAGTTAGGTAGCAAGCCGCTAAGTATTGTTTGTTCCTTTCGGGCTTATCAATAGGTCTATAAGACCGAAAGGGACAAACAAGACTTAGCGGCTTAAGAGACGTTTATAAACGTTTTTCTAAATTAATAAGCGGGTAAGAATATAAGGCACTTAACAAATGCCGAGCTATTACTTTAGGTATTTAAAATAAGAA
>JALPQI010016491.1:0-29320 GCA_025490895.1 Thaumatotibia leucotreta
CTGAACTGAATAATTTGCACCCCATGGGATTTTTATAGAAATTAGTAAAAATTTTAAAAGCATAGTAGTGCTAGTGCATCTGGCACCTAGTAGGTAACTAACTATTATAAGTGATTTAAACGTTCAGGACTATCACTCAATTTTAACTACAAATGGATCGAACAAACAAATGTCGTTTGTCGTTAAAATATTGTAAGTAATAAAAAAAATCCTAACCCTCGTGAAGCTTCCAAACAAATTTTAGGGGGCCTATTCGGAATCCCAAAACCTCACAGGCAACATGAATTATTTTTTTGCCAGCTTAGATAAAAAGTAGTAAAGCCAGTCAAAGCCTAAGTCAAATGAGTTTTTATTTAAATTGGCTTTGCAACTAACTCTTTTTGAATGGGTTTAGTTAATTCGAATCAAACCATTTTAAAATCTAGCGCCTCCGCCGAGTAATATCCGCCCAAGATGCATTCAGACCAAACGAGCATTCGCTATTCTATCCCCCACTCTACGAAATCAACGAATCACATTTTGTGTATCGATCGAATTTCGTAGAGTAGGGGGTTAGAACAGTGAATGCTCGTTTGGTCTGAATTCACCTTAATACATATACACATAAGAGTAAATCTCTTAAAAGGAAAGTAACTCTCCAGAGAAATAATTGAACATTTACCGTCCATCTACGCCTCGCCAGTTAAGGCTTCAATCGAAGCCTCAGAACGTGACTCTAGTTCCAGCCTCAAGCAACTCGCCATGAAATTAAAACGTCTTTGAAGTATGAAGATTAAAGTGTGACGTGGCAGAAAAGTCCCGGCGGTATGAGGCGTGACCGATCGCCAACGAGACCCGGCGGCTGGGCGGAGTACATTGATGGTTTTTTTGTAATTGTGTTTTTATGAATTGATTAACAGATGGAAATGAAAAGTGAAAACACAGTTTGATCGTTTTTGTCACGGAATTTGGGGAATTTCCTACAAAACAAAATAACTTTTTGTCAAAGTTTTCATATTTGATGCAAGGTTTTATCGCCGACTACGGCGACTACCTATATTCTTTAGTTATTTCATCTAAAACTCTCATATAGATCCCAAGCTTAGGGTTGCTATGCTTATGTCGAATCGTTCCCAATTTGGACCAAAACTATGCAATTGCTACACTCTATTTATTACGTCAAGTTGACTTAGTTCTACGGTGGATTCAACTAGTTATCGATGATACCAACTACGTCTGTCAATATATCATTAAGTATTTGTATGAGTATATCCACAACTGCCATCTTGGGTATAATAGTGCATAACCACATAACAAAACTACTAACTACTGCGCGTATTCAAGACAGTAATTCAGTTTCTGGGACATTTGAAACGGCAATGGACGTCGGAGCATGACTAATCGTTCTCCCGGGACGGATGGGGCGTGAAGTGTTGCCGATGGTCGGGGGGGCGGGGGGTTACAAGGGGGGGGGGGGGGGTCGTGTTTGTGCTTCGACTGAGCAAACAGGCGCGTATGATAACGTGTGCCCCGAATATGTACTCATTTGGGTTTACATTTTAAAAGGGCTAAGTAATAACTATCGAAAATAGCGTTGAATAAGATCGAAATAAGCATAAAGTACAGTAAAAGATTTATCTATCGCATAAATTATGCCATCTTATAGAGTCAGATTGGTTAAACGTATTATATGTGTAATTGTGTAGTGTACGTATACCTACTGATGTGTAATGTTCGCATTCACATAAGTATATTTTGGACTGTTTATGGGATTGCGTACTCTTACCCTTTGCGTATCTATTTATGTGTTCCTAATAGATACCCTACTTCAGCAGTATATCGGCGCCAATTCTCTGCCACGACACATGGTTGTTCTTACTTATTTTCTTGTAATTAAAATAGTTTTTATTTAATTTTAAGCTGCATGCCAAATCACCTTTTGTAATTTATAATCACCATGTATGTTGTGGAATTTAATAAAGTGTTTATCTATCTATTTATCTATCTACTTTACTCTATCTATCAACTTACGATTATAATATAACTTGCGATACGGCGATACGGCGAGGAAATGTCGCCAGCATCCGCGATACAACGATACAAGGGCCAATCTTAGATATAAGTTACATTAGTTACATTTAATTTTGTGCATATAAATTCTATAGTTTTTCAAATAAAGAACGATTTAAAAAATCTGTAGGTCAAATATAAACCGTTTAATTTTCTTCGGTTACCGCAATGATTACTCATCAAATTACTATATATGAAGGTTCCACGGAAAAAACATGTCCAGTGCTTAAAAAAATCATGGCAAATCCACACCTTATTCAGTTAAAAGTAAGGTGGTTTTTCCTTCTGTAATTTGAATTGACTAGACATGTTCTTCACGTGGACCCTTCATATAAACCGTTTTATAGCACATGTTCCGTAGTTGGCAGTAACTTCGTTTAGTTTTCTTTACTTGTCATTCCTTCGTTAAAGTTATCAGTTCCAATCTAGTCTCCTATTCCGACAACGTCTCCATACACACGTCACCTTGTCGCCGTCACGACGTCTCCTTGAGCGAGTTAATTTATTTTATAATTGAAATGGGCACGCCGTCTGTTTCTTTTAGAACCGCGCTTCCAAAACGAGAACAAATTAGAAATGTTTGTTGAATGACAAATACATTCTTACAAAAACATGCCGAGGTTTTCCTAAAGGACTCCTTTTTTAATACCCCGACGGGAGCCTCTCTCTCTTTCCATCTATCTTCCCTTTCAGATCTCAGATCGGACTGTGCCTTGCCTTACCGTATCATCATCACCAAAATCATTTCTCTCGACATGCCCATGGCAAATTTTCCTTCAACAGCCTCTCAACACCGTCCCCAAATGACGGTGCAACGACCGTCCCACATTCGTGGGATCATGGGATGTGACCCGGCCACAGCTGCAGTAGCGGAAATGTGGGAGCCACACATTCTCCAGGAGGAGTATCGTTTGTATATTATTATCACGACGGGGTCAAACAAGCATACCGTATCCTTTAGCCGCCACCAAGTCCATTACCCGTATCATGAGTTGGAAAATAAAGGATAGATACGTTAGGTTTTACTCAATACATTAATTCATTCTATCTCGCTTGTATGTACTAACATTTATGGAGGATTTCTTTTTAATTTGTCCATTTTCATAGTTTTAAATTTATAGGAGAATGTTGAGTTATATCTACTCAGAATCACGAACTTTTTCGATCCAAAAAAATAATGTCCCCAAATTTCTATACATTTTCCGGGTTTCCTTTTGTTACCATCATACATCATACATATGATGATATAAAGTGTACGAAATTTTAGTTTACCCTGGGATGCAAATGCGTTTTAGAGTCTCTGAGATTAGTGAGATTTATTTAAAGGGAAATGTAGCTTATCAGTAAAACAACTCGATCGTAAACATATCTGCAACGCAGGCATCGTCAATTCGTCATGGGGCAACAAATGCAAAATATATCATTTGGATTCATTAATTTTACTACACAACGACTGGTTCAGTCGAATCATATAAGAATCACTCAAATGAACTTAATCACAAGCGCCATCTTTGCGGACGTTTCTTCAATCAAGTAAAAACCGTTTTTATTTGCTCCCAGCATGTGCCGTCTCCGCGCTTTTTACGGCGGCCTTCATTTGCTCTTTTTTGGGGTTCCGTAAAAAACTGGCGATAATTGATTCGTCTGAGAAAGCGAGGCCGCAGCGCAGGCGCAACGCTTCGAGACGCTAAACGATTTCCAATTGTAAAAACTAGCTTCAAAATCGGGCAATAAAAAGTTAATAGTGTACGTCTGATTGCTGGTGCATTATGTGGGAAGCTCCGGAAAGTGATTAGATAAGTTAGTCACGAATTACACAATTTAGTATTTGTGTTTTACAACTAAGCTATCCACAATCGCCGCTAATAGAAATTGCGCATAATGAACAGACATCGGATTCCGTGGGGCGAAACAACTTGACAGCTAGGGACTTCCTATATCGACATACTCATGTATCGATACTTGTTCTAAATACTAGTGATCACACAAAGGTTTGCTTATAAAATATTTTTTTATTAAAATAGTATGATATAATAAAATAACAGCTCAATTTTCTTCTTCTTTTTTGAAATCATTTTTAAAAGTTTATTCGTCAAAATATTTATTTCTCCATGTCTGAAATTTTTTCAACCAGAATTTGTTTCATATTTTAAGTCTTCTAGCCACCTGAAATGGCTTTTTCAGCCAAGACGGAGACGCTTAACGCCCGAAAATATGGAACAAATTCTGGTGGAAAAAAAAATCAGTCATGAAGAAATAAATTTTGACGAATAAACTTTTAAAATTGTTTTCAAAAAAGAAGAAGAAATTTGAGCTGTTATTTTATTATATTATACTATTTTAATAAAAAATATTTTATAAGCAAACCTTTGTGTGATCACTAGTATTTAGAACAAGTATCGATACATGAGTATGTCGATATAGGAAGTCCCTAGCTGTCAAGTTGTTTCGCCCCACGGAATCCGATGTCTGATAATGAATACTCTTCGACAGAAGAAAACAAAAATAGTACAAACCAAACTAAATCTTGTATTATTTCATAATCATACACTTTCAGGACACAATCTTGGTTTTATCACCAACTTAAAACCTTAAACCTTGAGTTTACATTAATTTTTAGTTTAAATTATTGATATTTAATAATATTAAAATGAAATAGGTATATGCCAACGTGTTTCGCGATATGTCATAGGCTGCGTCAAATGCTATGGAAAGTCAGCCATATTTTTTTTCACATTTTTTTTTCTTATGCTGATGTACAGTCACCAGCATAAATATATGACGGTGGACAGCCGCGCAAAAATATATGATCCTCCAGCGAGAGTAAAAATATATGACGTCACAACCACGGTAAAAATATGTGATGTTTGGTGGCCGGCAAAAACATTGTTACTGTGTACCCGCATAAATATCGGATCGGGTCGCTTAAAAATATTTGATTACTTATAAAATGCAAAGTTATGTGATCACTCTTATCGGCATAAATATCAATCCATGGTGCAGCAAATTCATCGGTTGAAACGGACGGCCTATAATCTGACACGTTAGGAAATCAAAAATATGTAGCCAATCTGCAAAAACTAACCATACTAAGATAGCATAGAGCCGTAAATTGTATGAAGTGATTTGACAACTCACGAAAACAGTGCAGACTTGTCATTGCATATGTCTGTCTCACGTTTTATTCTGTCATGATGTCATCAAACTCATTAAGTTACTGAAATTGTAAATTTGCATTTGCATAAACAAGATTTTTTGCATAGCAGTGATCGTAAATTTTCTAGCGTTGTTGGTCAAGAAATTTGAAACTTAAATTGTTAATGAGAATAAATAACAGTAATATTACTCTTAATAATATTTAAAGAAATTCCTTTTGCTACTATTACTATGCTGCACCGAAAATGTGATCACTAGCGAACTTTTAATATGGTTTTTTTTATCTCTTTTTCAAGTGACAGAAAGAGAAAAAATCATTCGTTAATCGCTCTAATAGGGCAGCTGCCCTACAAATACATTTATCATATAATATAAAGCACGGCTGATATTTAATAACTTTATTTTTACTTTCCTAACAAGAAAAAACTTAAATACATTAAATGGAACTTCCACGTCTATCTTCTGTCCTATTAAAATACCTGAAATATTTCCTAATACCTAGTATAGCCACCATCGGCGTTTCTAACATCATCCAGCCTGTCTCGCATATACATCACCATGTTAGTCAAAGTCAAACTATTCTTTATTCAAGTAAGCTTATTAATAAGCATTTTCGAATCGTCTGACATTACCAAGAGAGAGAAAAAAATCTACTACTGGTTCAAACCCTACACCGTTCCTGAGAAGAACCAGTAAGAAACTCAGGTGGACTTACTTTTTTCAAAACAGCATAATAATACATCTTATTAAAATAACATGCATTAAAGAATTTATTACATAAAAAAAAGTATTATAATAGACATTTTTATAAAAAAGAGAAATAAATAAAGAATCATAATATTAAACATGATGTTATAACAATGATCTGCGCCCCGCATCGAATCCCAAATTTCAAAACAGTGCTAAATTAACGAGGCCTTTGTTCTGGCTCTCGCGTGGAGTCCCAGTGCTGTGTCATTATGCCCCACAAGTTTTCTATGACATTTAGATCCGGACTTCTGGGTGGGTAGTCGTCTAATAACGCAATTTTTTCTTGTTGGCCAATCCAATGGCGAACGATACGGCTGTTGTAAAAAGAACGGTTGTCCTGGATCACGTAAGTATACAGGATTGATATCCGGGTAAGTAATATGCAAGGAGGGCAACAGGACATCGTTTAGGATTTCAATGTAATCTCTGCTGTTTAGTCGACCAGTCACTTGCACAGTTCTCCTGGCCTAGAAGACGACATCCATCCCCAAAATCCGTATGAAATACGGCCTGACCTTCTATCTGCAATTACGTTTCTTTCGTTATAACGGGTATTGTTCATTCTCCATAATGACAATCGACCATCCGTGCTTGACTGAAACACTTTTTCATCTAGAAAAGCGACATTTCTAAAATCAAAGTTTAAGTATTGATTCGCAAAAGCAAGTCGGAGATCCTTATGTCTTCTTGTTAGGACAGGTTTTCGAGCAGGAACTCGGTTTCTTAAGCCTGCCGCTTTTAGTCTTCGACGCACACTGTCGCGGGATATTCCAAAGTCGTTTGCCACTTGAAGAGTTGAAATTATGGGATTTTCTTCATATAAGTCAACAATATTTTGATCTTGAATGGCTGTAGTTTTACGGGGACGGCCTAAACTTTTGTGATAGGCGACATTGCCTTCATCTGCCCAGCGTTTAATCCATAATTTCACGGTGTTCCTCTGAAAACATTTGAATATTAGAAGTATATTTATAATGTAATTTATAATAAATTCTTTGACTAGGTAAGACGTATCAACCTTAAAAAAGTACTTACAGAAACCCCCAATACGTCCATTATTTCATGAACCGGTTTATTTTCCTCGTGCATTGAAAATTGAAACAATCCTATGTTTCAAGTGCTCGTCAATCCGATAAGTCGCCATGACATCAATAAATCTAATTATATCAATAAAAATCGGTTATAATTTTACAATTAAATACCGATAATAAATTATAATATGTATAAATACTGATTTCTTTTCGATCTCAGAAAAATAGTAACGACTTCATTAATTTGTAATGTCACACAATGAATCTATTGAATTTCCCAAATTAAATTTGTATTAAGAATTAATGTATCTTTTAATGCTATGTAAGAAGGAGGTTTATCATCGTAAGTAAGTAGGTACTCCTCTGGAATGGCTTGACAGTCTTCACATAACCTGATTTGCAATTATGTTACAATAAAATTGCTGATGGACTATGTGAGACAGACATATGCCATGACAAGTCTGCACTGTTTTCGTGAGTTGTCAAATCACTTTATACAATTTACGGCTCTATGCTATCTTAGTATGGTTAGTTTTTGCAGATTGGCTACATATTTTTGATTTCCTAACGTGTCAGATATATAGGCCGTCCGTTTCAACCGATGAATTTGCTGCGCCATGGATTGATATTTATGCCGATAAGAGTGATCACATAACTTTGCATTTTATAAGTAATCAAATATTTTTAAGCGACCCGATCCGATATTTATGCGGGTACACAGTAACGATGATTTTGCCGGCCACCAAACATCACATATTTTTACCGTGGTTGTGACGTCATATATTTTGACTCCCGATGGAGGATCATATATTTTTGCGCGGCTGTCCACCGTCATATATTTATGCTGGTGACTGTACAGTAACAGTACAGGTACACAAGCCGTTCAAAGACACATCAATGATTTTATAGCATTATGTTATTGCATTTAAGGTTTAGGATACTCTAATGGTATCTAAGAGTTGATTAAACACGTGGATTTAGAAACTTTCAACGACGTACAGTCAAGTGCAAAAATAAGTACTTATGTTACGACTTACGACGTTCTTATTACACAGAATTAGAGTACACTGGGACATATTTTTGAACATTTTTGTATACACCTTATTTCGTCTTTGATTGTAGTTTGGAAAATAAGCACATTTTTAATACAAGGTTTGTTTAGGTTCATTTCCGAATCAACTATTGACGAGAACTTTAGCACAGTAATAAATAAATAACTCCTACCTACAGTTTGTATACAACCAATAATAGAAAGCATCAGCAACAACCCACGTGATCGCCGATAACCATGATCACTGAAGCCTGGCTCAGGATAGAAGTTGTGTAGAGCCGTAGATACGATCTCTACACGTTATCGGGGAGTGCGCCCGCTCGGCTGCGGCCGGATAACATCAGCTGGATGCTTAGCCAAGTTGCCAATCGCTAGCGCTTAATCGTCAATCGTAAGCGAAAAGCAGCTAACTGTCTTTGTCGCACTAATATGAAAGAGTGACAGAGAGGGAAAACAACGATACACTACCAAGCGCTAGCGATTGTCAACTTGGCTAAGCACCCTGATCCGAGACATGCCGACAGCGCGCGAGATAAGGGTGCTCACCATGAGCTGGCGCGGCGTTATACACGCGGACTTTCTTTCTACTCCCCTTCCCCTTCTATCCCGTTCGTACTCGCTTATTGGTGTGAGTGAGCCGGGTAGAAAAAGTTCAGCTCCATAGGACAGCTAAAGTTAACAAATGAAAACCCGCATGATAGTATACAGTATGTAGGGGAGACCAGGAATGAACGTAACAATTTTCAGTTTTTGATTTTTTATATTTTTTTGGTAGCAGTTGTCAAACTTTGCATCTTTATGTGCAATAGACACATATTTCATGTATCTTTTGGTACCAAAATAAACTTCATACATCGAATAGTTTTACAGAAAAATGGCTCACAGTGAAGGATGGAATTTGTTGCAATTATCCCAACCCCCAGGGCTGGTTGTAACAGTGGATAGGGATAATAGAAACAAAGTAAATAACTATAAAATAATCAATATAATTATGTGTAATTAGTATTTTTAAGTAATCAACAGTCTTACAATATCACTATCTCGAAGACGAACATTAACAATGAATGAATGTAATTAACATTAGGTATAGCACAGCACAGCACAGCACGCGCGCCGAGCGCCCACGTCCAGAGCGCTCTCCTTATTGAATGGTTTCGTTGGATCAGTCCAGGATGCTGACCTTTTTTATGATAAATTGTGTTTACTGCGTACAAAACTGTCAAAATACTTGGATGCTTTTGTTAGACGTGCCTGACATCGACTGGTGGGGAGGTATGCATACTGTAAAACTATACTATATACTAGGTATTTAATGGTTTTTTAGACTCTGTGTTGTAAATTATTATTTTATTATTGTTGTAATTATTATTTGTTATATTTCCCATATTGTTTTTCTGTGTTTTTCCCATGTTCTGGCGTTTGGTCTCCACTGTAAGTCGAACATGTGTTTATAAATAAAAAAAAATAAAAAAAAAATATATGAAACGAAATTAATTTATACCTATATGATATATGAGTGACGTGAGAGCAATCAACTTTCTGTCTTATTCTAAATGGCATATAAACAAATGCTTAGGTGTAATCTATGGAATTAAATGCTTCCTGAATTGTCCTTATTTCTGAGTATAATACTAAGCTAATCATACAATGTACCTAATATGATAAAAAATGTGTTTTACTCCTCATTGACAGTGAATATTTGTTTCCAGAAACAAATACCGCCTTGGGTAGTGCCGCTGAACGTTCAAGTCAAGCTTTCCTTTACTTTACATGTCTATATAAAGTGATGTGAGCCAGTTGGTACGTCTTTGCTGCGTCCCTGTAGGGCATTTAAAAAAAGGATCACCTCAACTGCAGCTAAAGCTATAATTTATATTTTGGTGGACTTCTGTCTGTTGTTATTTTGTGTATATTAGACATTCTGCAACAAAAAGGCTCTAAGTATATGAGTTATTTAATAAACGCTAGCACAAGTGTACCAATGAGCCTCCAATTTGGAAATCGGGATGAAAGTAACAAGTTGCTTCAATCATCCCTGGGTATCGAATTTCCAGAATTCCACAAACACGTAGCAAAAAAACATAAAAAGCATCATTAAAACATTGATTTGCAACCCTCAAACTGTAAATGATTAATGACTTTACAACACCCATGCAAAACGCAAGCTATAGCGTTTACCATGAAAAATTTAGCTAAGATTAAAAAAATCGTTAAAAACTTACTTTTGACGCATTTTTCTGGGACCATAGCACTACACGCATAACCTGCCGTCACAGCACCGTGGGTGTAACTGAGGTTAGGGGGGAATCGAAATGGCATCTAATGCCCTGGAGGACGTTCGGATGGGTCCATATTGGCACTTATACAATTTTTTCTTCGAATATTTTTACTAATACCGTTTTTTACTCATAATCATCATTACTCCGAAAAATTTTTCTCATACTTTTTTTCTTACTAAAAATTATACTTCTACCTACAATGTTCATAACGATTTTTATTTCGAAATTTTATCCTCCTAAAGTCGTCAAGTAGATTAATCTATACTCATAAAGTTATTTGAAATAAATTGTTTATTTATAAACATTTTCCCATTAGGTTCACTCTGTTGTGGTATAATTCTTTTATGAATAACATAAACTATGTAGTCATAATGGGCTTTGTGCAGAAACTGTTGTGACATACTCAACTTTAGCATATTTCTTTGTGGCAGATTTCGAGTTGTTCGAATATTATTCGAGCATAATATCGATGCTCCTATTTATGATGAGGCATAATCTGGATGTGCATAAAAAGTATCGGCATAGTTTGTTTTAGCATAACAGAGAAGGAATAATTACAACCTCTCAATATAATCGAGGTAGTAGTAATATTATATACGTTACTTACTGTGTTACTGAGCTGAGTACTTTCTAGGTTGCTAAAAAAAATAACCTCGAAGACTAAGGCGGGAGCAAAGCTCCCGCCTTAGTCTTCTAACCTAACCTATCCGAGTCGGATCTGCCCCGGAAGGTTTAGTTCGCTCGCTTCGCTCGCTCACTGCAGAAATTTTCACCCTCACAGCAAATTCTGCCTGACGAAAAAGGCAAGTTTCGAACATGTGGCTACATGCCCAAAAAAAAATGCAAATCTAATTTCTGTCTTATAACACTCGGCGTAATTAATGATATGCCAAGATAGTTTCAGACAAAATAATATTCGAAATATTGTTATTTAAGCCAAGTGATGTTTGTCTCATTAAGTTGATGCCAAAATAGATTATACCAAGTCTGTTATGTCCTAAGCGTTTCGGACAAAAAAAGTTTAGAGGGAACCCGTTTAGTACAGTACCTACTCTGCCACAACCTGATTTGTGCCGGTAGCTAGTTTACAGTAATAGTACGATGTATATTTAATTAAACAAAAATAATTCATACATAAAACCAGTACAGATAAAAATAAATACCTCTAACATTAGAATACATAGCATAAAATAAGTATAGTGAAAAATTATATAAACATAAAAGTTAGTACTAAAAATATGTATGAAAAACAATATTATGAACATAAATAATTCTATGTGATGATGATTATGAACAAAGATTATTCTAAATACCGATCATTATGAAGTTAAGTTGTATAAGAAAAAAATTCGGAGTTCCAATAATCTAAGTTGCAATTTTATAAATACTTTGGCGCACCCCGTTCGGATAGACGTCGTAGAAAAATTTTAAATGAATTTGTTACGTTCATCCCGCGTTACTTTTATACCTGGTCTCCCCTACCACCTCGTAGAGCCAAGATAGAAACCCATTAATATTTAGATCATACTGAACAACTTTTACTATGAGGCCAAAATTTGACAGTTGCATACAATTTTGATCATGAACACGTTGCATGGGAGAGTATTTTTTTTTCGCGAATTCGAGTTTGGCTCCATGGTAAAAGTTGTTCAGTATGATCTAAATATTAATGGGTTTCTTTCTTGGCTGTACGAGGTGATACAAACTGTAGATGTAGCGACCGAAACAAAAAGTAGCAGGAAGCGTATTATGCGGGAAAAAAAACGCAATTATGTATGTATGAATTAATTAAGTTCTTCGCACAATAACAACTCCACGCCAACGCGGCAGCAACATGGCTCACACTTTCGACGAGTAGTCAACTGTTGATCCACCCAATGGTCACTAATGGACAACGCGGCGTGAACGAGCTGGCAATGCAAATGGTTGCTCGATACGATACACAGCAGTCGCAAACGCGTGGACAACGTGTGGTTTGAGAGTTGAGACTACTCGTCGTGCACTACTTCGATATCCTTTTTTGAAATTAAATCTAACGCACATGACATAATAGTACTTAAATTAAAAAAATAGCATAGTGTCGAGTAGCCGTTGATTTTTTGTATACAAGAGTGTGTTACACGAGTATACCGAAGGATTTTGTTGTCAGCCTCCGTAGCCTAGTTGGTAGTGACCCTGCCTACGAAGCTGGAGGTTCCGGGTTCGAATCCCGGCGAGGGCATTCTTTGTGTATTTATTTATCTCAAATGTTTGTTCCTTGGTCATGGCTGTCTATGTATTTATGTATCTATATGTATCTATCTATTATATATATCGTCGCCTGGTACCCACATCACAAGCCTTAATTGAGCTTACCGTGGGACTAGGTCGATTTGTATAAGATGTCCCAAGATATTTATTTATTTATTTATTTTAAAGGTATAATGTGCAATGTTACTTCGTTGGATTACAGATTGATAGTGACTGTACGTCGACATCGAAGATATGATTACATTTTAAAGTGTCAAAAATAAATACGCCCAATGCAATAAAATTTAAATTGAACTCGTGATACCTCTACGTATCTACCCGATAAAGACTTGTCTCGGAACTAGAGCGAACTGTAACGTTTTCACGTTAAAATGAAGTGCCTTACCCACTTCTCTGTCCGTTTTCAAGAGCTCTTAATGAAATGAGAGGCATTGCCATCGCTCGTTTGATCTCAATTCGATATCACTTCGTGGCATTTCGCACTTGCTTGCTATGAGCTAGCTCATGAATTGCAGTCTTACTATTACTTGTAAGGTACTCGCTTATTGGTGCTCTAGTGAGAAGAATAGAAAATAAGCCAGAGTTAAATTCACTCAAGTAGGTACCTACATAAAGAGTGTTTCTTTTTCGCCTACAAACTGCTATGCAGTTTGGCGAAGATTTAAATAGGTTTTTTGTAAAGTGTCTTTTGCATTAAATAAAAACAAAACTGATTTAAACTTTCACGATTATGGTCGCAGGCAGACCACGGGTGTAACGTCATACCCGAAACGTCGATATAAATAATTAAACGTAACTTTACGCGATTAAGACCCGTTTGTCTTTAAAGTATGAGGTACATAAACTGCCTAGAATACAGGCTAGGCAAGGCCGGAACCCTAATTATTCCAACGGGTATTCCTCATTCTGATCACATAGCCAAGATATTCGAAAGCATAAATTAGTTGCAGTTGCACCAACCACATTTGACAGGCAAATTTAAAAAAAAGATGAACTTTCCATAGCATTTCTCGTCTTTGTGTGTCCCAAGGAGAAGTGACTGGCGCCCTATGGAGACGCTACCAAAATGTATGAAAAGATATTTTTTTTTCGCGTTTTCCGTGTTCGCCCCATAGTAAAAGTTGTTCAGTATGACTTATACAGTGTGTCCCAGGACGCGGGTCACTTCTCCCTCGGACACACTGTATATCGTGAAACACGTACGTAGATATATTTTTACGTTATTACTAAAATATCTAGTACATTACTATAGAGGACGGGAAACGAAGGGTTACAGGCCAAGTAGGTATATCTGGCCGAAGGAACTGAGGCCAGATAGGAATACGCGGCCTGTAACCCTGTTTCTCGCCGAGATTTGTATAGTGCTTTTCTCAAAGTTGCCATGAAATAAAACGAACTGATTTCGCCGAACCATACTATTTGATTTGTAAATAAACCAATATACTACAGTATCGTACAACATTAAAAAAACATTCGCGCCTTTCTTTTTTTTACATCTGTTTGAGGTATCCTTTTACCTGGTGGTATAGACATTAGTTATTAGGTTTTTTTTTTCTGTGGCTGAATGTCAAGACATAGTATCACAATTTGACGTTTCAAAACAAAAGAGAGTTTGTTTGCAGTCCTAGGTGTGAAATAAATACATGAAATCTCTTTACATATCATCTTAGCATATGCCACCGGATACATAGTATTTCCGGGTTTAATTTAAAGTAAGTAACATCAACATTCCGTAGCAAGTTTGAGAAAAGTAATTTTAACTAAAAATGTAGGTGAACTCAATGTTTAAGGTTTTAAATTGGTTATAAAACCGAGATTGTGTTCTACAAGTACGTCATTATGAAATAATGCACGTTTTTACGTTTGTTTTTTTTACTGACGAATTGTATAGATCCACTGCGTTGTCAAATTGAGATGTATTTGTAAAGTTCCAATACTCCTGTAGCTATACAACGAGTAGCTACCTAGGCAAGGCGGAAATACAGAGACTCGTGTTATCGGCGTGTTCACTGAACCGCTGGAGCGACGCCATTTTTCTGACGTCGACTGACGTTTGGCTACGTTTTGTTTCTGCTTCGTTAAACCGCCGAGCGGCGAACGGGTTGAAGGGGGATTGTTTTGGTAGTTTGGTAACTGATTTAATAATATTATTATACACAAGCGAATACTCAAAATGTATTTTTTTTATACCACGTCGGTGGCAAACAAGCATACGGCCCGCCTGATGGAAAGCAGTCACCGTAGCATATGGGCGCCTGCAACCCTCAGGGGTGTCACATGCGCGTTGCCAACCCAATAAAAACTTGTACACTCCTCTTTTGAAGAACCCCATACTGTAGTCCAACGGGAAAACCTCGGCAGGGAGCTCATTCCACAGACGGACCGTCCGCGGGAGGAAGGGAATGAATATATGTTTGGGAAGGTTAGTAGGGAAATAGATTGAAAGCGAAACTCAGAATAGTTGGGTAAATCAGATTACGATTACTATACAAAAAATGTGGTTTACCACTTTTCGACTTTATTATCACTGAAGGAATAGAGTCGAAAAGTGGTAAACCACATTTTTTGCTTACATTTATACACAAGCGGAATAGAATAGTGTAATCGTAATCTACCTATAATATTTTTATAATATTTTAGCCTATATAATGTCCCAGTGCTGGGCCTGTACCCAGAGGCGACCTGTGCCTCCTCTCATATATGAGAGGGATTGGGCTATAGTCCCCACTCTGGCCCTGGAACCAGGATTTGAACCCACGACCTCCGGATTGAAAGTCAAACGTCTAAATCACTGAGCCACCACCGCTTTGTAATTTACCTAACTCTGTGCGAAAGGTTAGTCGTCTTTGTAAAACAATTACAATCGAGATATCAGTATGCTTAGCCAAGTTGCCAATAGCTAACGCTTATTGTATGCGTATTGTAGTTTTCCCTCTCTGTCACTCTTTCATATTAGTGCGACAAAGACAGCTAGCTGCCTTTCGCTTGCGATTGAAGATTAAGCGTTAGCGATTGGCAACTTGGCTAAGCACCCAGGTGTTATGTTGTTGTATGTTCACCATTTCGCAAAATTTTCTTTTAAATTTTTTAGTTTTCTTGGAGATTTAACTGCAAATATTTTTAAAATCTGTTTTAATCCAGCATGTTCGGACTATTTTCTGTGAAAATTTTAACGAGAGCCGAAAGATTTGCTCTTGGATGTGTACAACAGGCCTTCTACAGCGAAAATCGAAATTCGTAAATTTCGAGGATTATTCTCTGTCGCTCCAACGAAGTTGTCATTAGAGTGAGTGAGACAAATCCTCTAAATTTGCGGATTTCGAAGTTCGCGGTAGGACCACAGTTTCTAAAGGAACCTTCAATTGCCTCAAGTCCCTGCAAAAAATCACATCTAAAGTACTTTACTTACCATACCTTGACGAAATTTCGATAACCAATATAAACCGGTCACTGTCATACAAAGTAAATCGATTATGTGACCGAAATCAGATCGAGATCGATTCGGCAAGTTTTTGTGCAAAAGAGAAACTTAACAGTACTTGTCGCTTGGCCGTAGTGACCGTTTTGTTCAATGAATTGACTTAATAACGTTCTTGTTACATTGAAATGGTGTTGAATTGTGTACAGTCACCATCAGATTCATGAAAACAAAATATAAAACATCATATTTTTTGTTACAAATAAAATTTTTGGCATTGAAGGGCGACAACTTGAATTTTTGTGAGCGACCAACAATACGATATGAACCTAAATCTTTTAAATCGTGATTTTAATTTTGATTAACGCTTTAACTACGTATTAAAGTTTTGGCAATTTAGTTACAGCAATATGATTTCCGACGTTTCTGTAAATATGCAATGGCAATACATTTTAGAATGATATTTATTTATCGGTAAATAAAGTTCCGTGACATTCACGGTGTTCGATCGTTTAATTTGTTCTCAAAAAGCTTCTCCGAGGATATTGGATCCCCCATTACGGGATGAAATCGGAGCGAAGATTCCACGTATTGATTACGGTCGCGTAGATCGACTGCCACTAGATCTCGCATTGACATTCACAATGGCGAGAGTGATGAGGCACACTACATCTTTAGATAGATGGCGCTTATCCGAAATTAATTTTAACGTTTTTAGATAAACGGTGGTTACGAGATTGTTGATGTTTTCTAAACGAAATCTATGTTAAGCAGTGGACGTCTTTCAGCTGATATGATGATGATGATGGTGAAAGGAAATATGCATAATTTTAACAGTACGTGCTACTTAATTTGATTAGCAGCTAGGAAATTAGAGTGTGTCCCAGGGAGAAGTGACTAGCTTCCTGAGAGACATTGTATAAGTCATACTGAACAACTTTTACTATGCCCCCAACAAGGAAACCGCGAAAAAAAATTGAGGTTTTCATACATTTTGGTTGCGTCTCCATAGGGCGAAAGGTCAATTTTTTTTTCGCGTTTTTCTTGTTGGTCCCAAAGTAAAAGTTGTTCAGTATGACTTATACAGTCTGTCCCAGGAAGGTGATCACTTCTCCCTGGGACACTATGTATAGACGAACCAGGTGGTTATGTCCAACTCTCACGGACTAACTACAAACGTTTAAACGAAGCGTGAAGAAGCATCTAGCAGGCCAGCAAGGCGGTGGCAACTAACACTAACTGATTGTCTCCTGTTCGTTGCCGCCGCGATTTGGGCTCTACTTTTCACTTACGATCAGGTGGAGTGGAGCCACTTTGTTGTGCCAACATAAAAAAAAAAAAAAAAAAAAAAAACGCTTCTGAAAAACTAGAACTAACAACTTACTTACTTTTCAACCCAAACAATGTTTCCGCTGTATTTACTTTTGCTGTTCAGTAATGTATGATTTATCTGGATAAAATATATTCTATTCTCTACTATAAAGCAGGCTGTCTCGCTCACTCCAATAAGTTAGAGCGAGCGCGATAGAATGCTCGACGTATCGAGTAAAACCTTTACTTTCTAACTCTGGTACGGCTACTGGAAGGCGTAATCGACATAAATAAATAAATATCTTGGGACATCTTACACAAATCGACTTAGCCCCACGGTAAGGTCAATAAAGGCTTGTGATGTGAATACCAAGCGGCGATATATATAATAGATAAATACATAGACATCCACGAGCAAGGTACAAATATGTGTGATAAATAAATACACAAATAACGCCCTCGCCTGGATTCGAACCAGAAACCTCCAGCTTCTTAGGCAGGGTTTCTACCAACTAGGCTACGGAGGCTATTTTTTTATAAATAAATATCTTGATACATCTTAGATATGCGCTCTCTAGCGGCGAGTGAAGATTATCAGTGTCGGGTTTGAAACATGTCTCCGTAACTAGAGAAGATCGACATGATAACGTGACGTCACTCGCCGTGGGACAAGGAAGATACTCATGTTTCTATCTTCCTTTACATTCGCTTGGCTTGCGTTCTGACGGTCTGAACCTACCGCGAACACCTTTATCTCTGTCACTCTAATTACGCGTTGATTGGAATGACAGGGACAGGAGCGTTTAAAAAAAAACATAAACCTGTTTTTTTCAAATCTGGGCATGATTGGGCTCATTCGAATCGAACGTTTCTACTTAATAGAGGATTATTTGTATACACCGGCCAATTTTTTAGGATTATAAAGAGTTCTTAGGTCATAACTTGCGACATCCGATTCGAGAAAAAAAAAATCGTTTTTTTTCCGCCTACGTATATCTCAGGATTTGTATGCCACATCACATTTTTTTTCGAATCGGAACGCAATGACCCAACTATGGTCTAATACTGCACCTATCCATAATTTCAACTTTCAACCCAATGTCCTTTTTTGTTGTCCAAGTTTTTTCAAATTATCAAAGATGAGTTTTTATTGCCCATGAATAACTCGATAATTAACGATTTACAAACACACCTAATGGAAGATAATCAATTAAGTTTTCTACCATTATTGGAAGCGTTTGGATCACTTCGGACTATAGTTAGTTGGTTACGTGAAGGTGCATGCAGACCAAAAGAGCATTCGCTGTTCTATCCCCCTACTCTACGAAATTCGATCGTTACACGAAACGTTATTCGTTGATTTCGTAGTGGGGGATAGAACAGCGAATGCTCTTTTGGTCTGCATGCACCTTCACTTGTTATTTTTACATGGTTCTAAGATTGGGGTTCCAATCAGCTGTGGACATAATCATACGGTCACTCAAAAGTCACGCAATCCAGAGACAAACGTAACATGAACTGCCACAAAGTCTGCGTCATATGCGTAGCACGCTAGGTTAGGTTTCAGGGTTAGGTTACCTACATTAACCTGGCTTGGTTTACGGTCATTGAACTCATATGTTCTAGGATCCCTGATTGCAACAATGAACAAGTACACAAAGAATTGAATGTACTGGGGCTCCATCCATTTTCAAAGACACACTGTTTCCATTGATGTAAATAACACAAAAACAAAAGATGACAAGCTAATATCTATACACGAACAAAACGAATACGTTGTAAATTAAATTAAATACCTATAAGGTAGGGGATACATATAAGGTGCGCTACATCGTTTCATCTTACCCCAAGTACTTACCTCCAAGATGAAACAGTTTCCTGAATAGGGAGAGACAAAAAGTCGCCTTCCTGTTGCAGCTGTTGCATTGTGTCTTACGTTCAAAAACCCGCTTCATCGTAACTCAATGTACCGTATTTGTTATCAATGTATGTGTAATCACTAATGTATATTATCAAACTAGGATTTATTTAAACTTCAACCAGATACAAAGAAAAAAATACCAACTTAACAATTAAACAATCCTAAATTCTATTTTTTCTGCATTATGCTGTGTGAGCAACAATCTACAAGGAGATCCACAATGGAATGTTTTAAAACGTCTGTTTCCTCCACAATTCTCTAACCACTAGCCGTACCACGAGTTGAAAAGTGAAATACACGTTAGGTTTTACTTAATACGTAAAGCTTTCTATCGCTCTTGCACTGATATATTAGGGTCAAATTCAAAATCATGTTATGGGTCTTTCCGGTGGACATTTTAAAAGTTAAGGGCTATGAGAGTTAATTTTCTTATTAAACCCTTATTGTCATTTAAAGGCACTCCTTTCCTATTTAATTGTATGATAAAAATCACGACTGCACTCATACCAGTTGCTTAATATTGTCCACAGGAAAGAAGGGCTCTACAGTTCAGCTGAACACGCACTTTTTCTTTCCTGTGGTCGATAGTTAACAGCCTGTGGACAGGTAGTAATGATTTTTATCATACAACGCAATGAAAAGGGAGTACGTCTTAATTAATATAAGGCTTTCAAAAGAAAATCAAGCTTTATAGGCCTTAACTTTTAGATTGTCCACCGGAAAGAATTCGAACATGGGTTTGCGTTTGACCCATTAGAGTGAGCGCGATGGCCTACTTTACCTATCGAGAAAAACCTAACGTTACCGATACTTGCAAAATCACGGTACAGCTTCAGTCCTGCCAGTGAGACGCGAAATATCTCCTAGTGCAATAATTAGGCAGCCGGTACAATGAGCATTCAGTGCCTATCGCCGCATCTGCCCCGTGGCTACTCTGTGGCGAAAAGGGATTTAGTGTATACCATATTCGGGGTATATACGACCTTATGCAGTAAAACAATAGGATACTCTATGAGAAAAGGGTGTAAGTGCGTAGAGCGTAAGATACATTTTACATACGACACTGGTTAAAAGAATGTCCCAAAAACCATAATTACTATTATCCAAACTACCAGTAGGTACTACCGCGTGCTTTGAATTCCCTTAATTTCGGGGATTTGTCTCTGTATCTCCAACGAATGTGTCATTACAGAATGACTGATACAAATTCTCGAAATTTCAGATTTCGAAGTCATCAGTAGATCCGCTGGTCGGCCGGTCTCGGTTGCAATTAGTTGGCAATTGGAATGATCGAAGTTCTGTAGGGTGTGGGGTAATTTCGAATGTCAGAAAAAGCCTGATGATTTCAAAAAGAGATATTTAAGACTATGTAATTACGAGTGATCTTCCTGTGTCCTACAATACTTTCGTTATTACCTATCCCAATCCCAAGTCACCCTATTTGAAGTTTGCAGGGTAGTGTGTAAACACCTTAAGAGTATATAAGCACTTATTATATTAAGGTAGCAATGGCCCATGGGAAGATCGCGAACGGAGATCTTAGAACACGGTTAATTAACCGATTTGCAATAGAACGGCGGTTATCTATGGAAATGAGGTAAAAGTCGGTGTTCGCGCCTTCTCTCATGGCGTCACGTCTAACACGCAGTACGTGAATAACTATGAATATTTAAACACGGCATACAAGGATAAAAACATTTATATTTATGGAAATATACTTGAGTCAAGAAATCTAAAAGATTTCCTTTTCCGGTAACTTATGTAAAGGAACTAATATTGTAATAATATATCCCGAATTAGGATCTTTTTAACTCTGAAGTAGGTACTGTGTTATTTCGATCATTCTCAAAATTTAAAGCCTAATTCAAATTACCATGTGACATGTCACTTGTTTGACACTGAAAAAAGTGACAGGTTAATAGGAATAATAATATAACTTAAATACCATAGAAAAATAGCGGCTACGGTAATTAGATCTAGATTGTGAGAATGACTGATTTAAGTTCTTAATAATTATAGTTCGAGAAATATTAATTGAATGTTTATTTTTACTATAATGTAGGTAGAAGGTTACCAATTTATATTTCACGAACTATACTTCTTCAAGATACGTATGCGAAACGATACAGTTTGGCAAGTGCTCTTTCGGCGAAATGAAATTCTGTGACTACAAAATGTTCATTGGGGAATAATTATATTTGGCAAAAAAACTTTCAGCGATAAATTAGACAACCCTTATGGCTTAAGCTTGAGGTTTGTCTGTTTTGGCTGAACCTTACTACCTGATGAAGCTTACTATGTAAATGGATGAAAGGCTATTGCAATTTAGAGTTTTATGTGTGATTAAGTAAATATTTCTCGTTTCTATTTCTATATTTTCTAATCTACCTGCAGTCTTGCTTGTCTCACTCGTGAGCAAAAGCAATAAAAGTCTCAGCTCACGGACTGTAAAACTTCCATAAGACGCCATTACATTTTTACGTGCAAGTGGCAACCCTGGAGTAATGACGTAATCTACTCGCTACGCCCTCTACAATTTCATACCGCGGTTTTCATCCCCTTTTATTCTGTAACGACCTAAGTGCCTTTAAAAAGCCATTTCAGTGTTTTCTTTTGAACTTTTAAAAGCGTATTCGGCATCAAAACCGCAGGCGATTGTAACCGCAAGCGCCATTATCAGTTTGCGGTTGGTATCAGCGTTATTAGCGGTGTATAAGGTTGAGTTTGGTCCGATTAGTAGTGTTATGAGTTGGTGTGTAATAACTGTGTAATGCTCGCATCCGTTGGCTCGGTAAGTGCAGGCGATAGTACTAGAAGGACTCCCGCAGATTTCGAAAAATCTTAAATTTCGAGAATCTATCTTTGTCACTCTTATAATATGTCTCTCATTGGGCAGACCCAGAAGGTCCTCCCAATTTAAAATTATAGAAGTTCGCAGTAGGCCTATCGCCGTGTTGCGTGCCTGTCACACTTAAGTATGTATTTCAAACTAAATTTGTATCCTCCGTTATGTTATAATCGTTATCTTGCTTTCATAATAAACCTGGCCCGAAATTTCAGAACTTCGGTGTTTACGGTAGCATGCCTGGGTGCCTATTAAAAGCGATAACCGTACGATGATGCATTAAAAGTGGATTAGATTCCTGAAATATATTAATATACTCATCTACTTCATTTTTCGCCTCATTTTCTGTTAAATAAGCTAGGATAATATATTATTACCTACTAGCTTCACTATAATGTACTTAGTCTACTACAGACGGGAAAATCGTTGCACATACGCTACTTTCTGAGCTTTTTTAATAAAATGACCCACAATGTCGCTCGCTTGTAATTTTATGCGAATAATTTTTGTAGCTTACAAGCACCCAACAAAGTAAATTAAAAATTTCACGCTAAAATAATTGATACCATGTTTAAACCTACCGATTAATTTCAGGCCCCTGTCAGCGCCACCCAATAGAGAAAAATAATTGCCTAAAATGACTAGTTATTTAGACTCCTAGAGTCACAAGTAATCTATAGTTATACGTCTAGCAACCTAAGTATATCCCCGAGTGTGCGAAGCGTGAAGCGTGCCATGATTGATATAATATGACACCGTATATTATACAGCGTGTAACTGTACTACGGGCGATAAATACTGACAAGTACGGTTTCCGTTAGGGTCTACTGATTACAGTAGAACCACCCAACTATGGCCCAATACTGCAACTGCATACTATATAACAGGCATAGGATTCATTAGTAATCTTTCGTTTCAACTGGGTTACAGGCATAGGATTCATTAGTAATCTTTCGTTAAGAGTTCTTTTTAAATTGCATTTATGGTATGACCCCATAATTATAAATTTAAGATTTTCTAGGTAGCAATGTAGACATAAAAGCATCAAATGCAGCACGTCATAGAGTTATACAGACAAGAAAAACAAATAAGTACCTATGTTACAGACAAACGTACATTAATAGTAATAGTAATTGCATTACAACAAAATCAAAATAAGTACCTAGTAGTACATTTGCATACGGCAAACGACACAGTGTAATTCCTCATAATTCAAAGTAAATGTTATCTAAATACACTTTCACCCGTAATAGTTTTACACCCTGTATTGCGCCTCGGTATATGACTGCTTTGTCCATCAAGTAAGCGATTACTGCGCATGGCTTGTAATTTGCCGCCAACGCCGAAATCATTCATTTTACACTCTTCTAATTGTTGCTTCGTACAAACATTTTTGTGTCTGTTATCATCATCATCAGTCAGTCTACTATCTTAGGCGACTGCAGGTCGTAGGCCTATCTTGTTAAGTATTCGCATAGACGCATTAAGGTGGATTTACACCAAACGAGCGAATGCTAATTCCATCCCCACTCTACCTTCATAGTTTTTCAAAGACATCGTTATTTCCTTTTACTCCATCCCATTCACAGCAAGCGAGAGGCCTAGAAATTAAGTTACGCCGTCAATACAGTAGCTCTACCATGAGTTGTTGTAAAGTAAAGGATAGGTACTTTAGGTTCTACTTTTTTTTTATTTTTTTAAATAAAAATAAATAGGTTTTACTCGATACGTAATGCATTATAATATAATTTGCGTGTTACATATTATGTATGTAACACGCTTGCATTGACATATTCGACGAGCGCGACGCACAGCCTGCTTTATGTATCGAGTGAAACCCTGAAACCTAAAGGTGCATACAGACCAAAAGAGCATTCGCTGTTCTATCCCCCTCATCATCATCATCATCATCATTTCAGCCATAGGACGTCCATTGCTGAACATAGGCCTCCTCAATAGACTTCCACTTTGGCCGGATGGATACGACCTGCACCCACCGAGTCCCCGCAACTCTAACCAGGTCGTCTGACCACCTTGCGGGTGGACGTCCCACGCTGCGTTTGCCAGTACGTGGTCTCCACTCGAGTACCTTCTTGCCCCAACGGCCATCGGTTCTTCGAGAAATATGCCCTGCCCATTGCCACTTTAGCTTGCTTACCCGATATGCTATGTCGGTAACAATCGTTCGCTTACGGATCTCCTCATTCCTGATCCGGTCTCGCAGAGTGATTCCGAGCATAGCTCTCTCCATAGCTCGCTGAGTGACTCTGAGCTTCTTTAAAAGGCCCACAGTTAAAGACCACGTCTCGGCCCCTACTCTACGACATTCGATCATTACACGAAACGTGATTCGTTGATTTCGTAGAGTGGGGGATAGAACAGCGAATGCTCTTTTGGTCTGCATGCACCTTTACGTTACCGATAGATACTTGCAAAGTGGTACGGCTACAGTTTAACTCACGCAGCACATGGTAAGGTCACTGAGCTACAGATTAGAGTGATTACGTGATTAGCCGCGTGTCCGATGCTATCTGCGGCCTCGGACTCGGAATAAGGCCATGCATGCGCGCGCGCAGCCCCGCGTCGTGGCGTCGTGCAATCCGACGCAGAGTCGTGTGTAAGGCGTATAGGTACTAAAGTAAAGTTACGATCTTATTTTAAAATCATACGTTATATTGTAAATGATAATGGTATTTAATAACTGGGTTAAGAGCCGTACCATGACTTTACAAGTATCAGTAACGTTAGGTTTTACTCTATACGTAAATCAGAGGCCCTACCGCGATCTACGAAATCCACAAAGTGCGGGGATTTTTACCTCGTAAATGGCCAAAAATCCAAATATTGTTAATTTCGATGTTTTCAAACAGAAATTTTAATGAAGACCCAGGAGAACGTAACCAAAGCGACGAGTGACAAAAAAAAAGGTAATTGACCCAAAATCCAAATACAATAAGACATCTCTAGATGAGTTCATGAATCGAAACAGATTTTATACTTTTCAAAAGAATTAATCCATCCCAATCTAAAAATTTTAAAAATTGGTGGGAATCTGGAGTGAATCATTCTGAAAGACAGCGTTAAAAAGACGGCGATTTTTGTAGCTAGTATAGTTATTCACTATCTCAGTGGTAAACTACAAATGTCGCTTTTCTTTAAATTCGGTAATTATCTTTTGTTCGTTTTTATAGCCGAGTTATCAATAGCTAACTCGCGTTTGGTAGGACCAGTGCCTAAAGGTCGAATTGCCTTGCTATTGTTATCGTAGTCAGTTCAGTACCGCCCTCTGTACTGCGCGTATTAATGACCATGTTCTGTTACTGATATGTAATAATCAGCTGACGCCAGCGCAGCGCAGGGGGAGGGTTGTTCAAGCGTAATTGGATCATTATTTATGCTTTTGTAACAATAGGAGAGGGTTAAAAGCCGTTAACAGGTTTCTTCTTACTAAGTAGTTGCAACAATCTCTATGCATGTATAGTTAGGAGGTATAATAAAATAACAAACATACTTATTTTGCAAAGGTTGGACGGAATTAGCTACAAAAATATTGAATTTACTACCGTGTATTTTGTTTTAACGCCTTATTTATTACGTACATTTTTTTTTAAAAGACCCCAATACATATATACAATAAAATAAAATAAATAAATAAACAATGTCTTAATGCGAAATTATAAACAAAAGTATAATCTTAATCATATAAGCCTACTCTACTCGTTAACTACTCTGTGTACAGTCGACTACAAAGTGATGTGTTAAAGTTTTACCTTACCCAACCTTAATTCAATTCAGCAAGGTGAAAACTGTGAAAACATTAATAGATCTTTCTGTAGTCCACCTCCCATCATCGATATTTCAGCCATGGCATGGATGGGTATCCACTACTGAACAATAACAGGCCTCCTCTTTGGACCTCCACATACACCGGTTTTAAGCGACCTGCACCCCTCGTCTCCGTGCGATCTTCATAAAACCGTCTGTCTATCCTTGTAGTTGGACGCCCTGCACTGCGTTTGCCAAGCCGTGGTCTCCGCTCGAGCACTTTTCGACCCCATTCGCCCCTCTACTCCCTGCATACAAAGATCGTAACTGTCTGCGACAGTACATTATTTTTCATCACACCTGGATGCGTAGCCAAGTTGCCAATCGCTAGCGCTTAATAGTCAATGGCAGCTAACTGTCTTTGTCGCTCTAATATGAAAGAGTGACAGATAGGGAAAACTACGATACGCTACTAAGCGCTAGCGCTTGGCAACTTGGCTAAGCATCCTGTTCGGTAAGTGCGCCAATGCGCTGCGGCGATGCGCGCCGTAGATGCGTCATTATGCCATTTATGCCCTAGGGCAATCAAGGATTTTCATACAACATTACGTCACACTAGCCGACGTCGCGCCGGGATTTCTGTTATAAAAATGATAAATTTAAGTCATCCCTGATTTTGAGAAATGATTTAGACCATTTTAGAGTAGTTTTGTGAAAATATATTGTTTTTAATCACACTTGCTGTCTAAGCGCGCCATTGCTTGCGTGCGCAGCGGGAGTAATAGAAAAGTGAAATTCACTAGGGATTAATAGAAATTTCAGTACGTCATTTAATAATAATATGTCTTAAACCTTATTTTTTGGTTGGCAAGTGTGATGAAAAACATTGTATGCATCACGGTCGGTAAGCGGAATACTAACTCGAGTCATAAAAGCCCTCCGCCTATGCACAATGTACTTACTATTTTTGCCGCACAGGAGTGATGAAAAACATTGTGTGTGCCACGGGCGGTACAATTTCTTATTTACCTACCGCCCTTAATACACGAATTACACAATGTACTATTAAAATACCCCGGCGAATGTAAGCATATTAACATCATTAGCGTCATTATTGGACGGAATGGAGGCATTTCTCCGGCAACCGGTTCGTGACAAGTGCACCAGTTTTGGACACCAATTACCGGTCCCAGCGGCTCCCGGAACTTACGGGCTTACCATGAGCTGTGGCTACGCTATTAACGCGGACTTTCCATCCCGCTCGTACTCGCATATTGTCAGCCTCCGTAGCCTAGTTGGTAGTGACCCTGCCTACGAAGGTGGAGGTTCCGGGTTCGAATCCCGGCGAGGGCATTATTTGTGTATATATCACAAATATTTGTTCCTTGGTCGGCTGTATATGTATTTAAGTATCTATATGTATCTATCTATTATATATATCGTCGCCTGGTACCAACATCACAAGCCTTAATTGAGTTTACCGTGGGACCAGGGTGCTCAGACAAGTTGCCAATCGCTAGCGCTTCATCGTCAATCGTAAGCGAAAGGCAGCTAACTGTCTTTGTCGCACTAATAAGAAAGAGTGACAGAGAGGGAAAACTACGATACGCTACTAAGCGCTAGCGATTGGCAACTTGGCTAAGCATCCAGGTCGATTTGTGTAAGATGTCCAAAAATATTTATTTATTTATTGGTGCGAGCGAGCCGGAAAGTAAAGCCGCGTTAATAATGCGGCGGCAGCCATGGTAGGGCTAATGGGCGCGGCCAGAAACAGGCACGAAAGTACTTACTTACATTGTAAAGTACATTGGCGAATGTGATGGACAGGATGCTATTAAGATGTGTGCGAAAAGTAATAGCAGTTTACGGAAAAATAATTAAGAAAATATGTAGGTACATAATTAAAGGGTAGGCCTCCCACAAGGCAGACTGATGACCTGGTGAAGGTCAGGAGTCCGCTGGAAGCAGGTGCTGCAGGATCGGTCATTGTGGCAAGCTTTGGGTGAGGCCTATGTTCAATTGTTCATTGTACAGCAGTGGACGTCTTTCGGGTGATATGATGATGATGATGTAGTCTTCGACCTTCGTTCCATTTGTTAAATTGCTTTTATAAGTGTGTTGAACTGTTGACACAGATTTTGGAAATGTAGGTACATTATGTACTAAGTAAAATTTATGAACGTCTCCTAAAGGTGCATTCAGACCAAACGAACATTCGCTATTCTAACCCCCCACTCTACGAAATTCGATCGTTACACAAAACGTGATTGGTTGATTTCGTAGAACGGAGGATAGAACAGCGAATGCTCTTTTGGTTTGAATACACCTTAAGTCTTACGGCTATCTGCCATAATATAATAATAATTAATAAATATTTATTATACTTATACTTACACAAATCAATCTAGTCCCACGGTAAGCTCAATTAAAGCTTGTGTTGTGGGTACCAGGCGACGATATATATAACAGATAGATACGTATAAATACTTAGATACATACACAGCCATGACCAAGGAACAAAAATTTGTGATAAATAAATACACAAAGAATGCCCTCGCCGGGATTCGAACCCGGAACCTCCAGCTTCGTAGGCAGGGTCACTACCAACTAGGCTACAGAAACTGAAAAATATATGGGTAAGGCCGCGGATTTTGACGAATTCGGAGCTTAGAATTTGTCTTGCCCATAAAAAAAAACTGATAACATCTAGAGAACTCTGATCAATTTTAAAATATTCCCCTATGCTCAGTTACATGTAATCAAATGAAATAGCTAATTTAGCTCTTTATTTAAAATTAATAAATAAATATTTCTGCCGAAAACGTAACGAAAGTCGAGTAATTTTTTCGACTACGAGTACTTAAAACCTTTTTTTTATATATTATTAGACTTGTCAGCATTAAATGTTTGTTTTTAAACCAAATTATAATGATAAACGATTGCTTCGTTCATTAAGGACTTATGATATGTGAACGATTTTACTGTTTTCTTTCCCTTTACTTTTTGGATCACCAATTCCAAACTTACGTTACGATACTTTCGTAACGCTTTTTTAAGGTCATATTTAAGCCAATGTTGGTAGAAATTTGTTTATCGACACTAGCAACTCTTATTCTAGTAGGGCGACGCCCATAAGCATACTCACTCCCATTAATTCGTTAACAAATGGTTGTCACAGTGCACGCGGCGAAAGTTTCAGCAAAAAACGTCTAAAATGGTAGTGTGATTTTCACGGTAAGTAGTGAATGTAGTGATTATTATTAAACGACTGTTTTTTCATACGAAAGGGTTTAGTTTGAAACGTCAGTAGCATGTACTATTATGTTCAGATTGCAATTATTTACCAAGATAATCAACCTTTTTTCAAATATACGTTACACTTGTGTTACGAATACGTTACATTTTTACAAAACGTAACGTATTTTTTATGTTACGTAACGAAAATATGTGGTAAAGGGAAGTGGACACAGAAAGGACCATGCGTCAAAATTGCC
>JALPQI010016492.1:0-27018 GCA_025490895.1 Thaumatotibia leucotreta
CTTAAAGACATTTTCCAGTGCAGCGGTAAACAGATTAGGGGAGATGACACCTCCTTGCCTGACTCCCCGCTGCAGTATAATATGCTTCAAGCTCTGGTCTTAGAGTCGGATTGACATAGTGGCGCTTTCGTACAAACACCTCAACATTTCGACATAGCGGTAGTCTACTTGGTACCGTTAAAGAGACTGTAGTACTGCCCAGAGTTTCGATCAAATCGAAGGCCTTGGGGGTTACCATGTCGTACTAATGCGATTCAGTTTAGATTCTGGGAAAGGGGCAGTGATACACGACTCGTATAGCCTTGTCCCTTTCTCTCGACCTAAATTAAACCGCATTAGTACGTCATGGAAACCCCCCTTATCGTAGTCCACAAACGCTAAACTCTAAACAGAGTTATACCTATTCCTCGGTCTTCTGTATAACATTTACGAAACGCCAATTCGGAAACCGGCTTGTTCGGCAGGCTGGAAGTCATCAAGCCTGCGTGCAAGACGATTTGTAATGACTCTTGAAAACATCTTATAAATATGGCTCCGAAGTGAGATGGATCGGTAGTTCTTCAATAAGGCGTTGTCATCTTTTTTCAAGAACAGTACCACCACTCTTCTGTTCGATGCCTAAGGCGTTCTCCCTTCCGGAGTTGAACAAATTCTGAAGGGCCGTAAGGATTGGTTTACCACCTGGCTTAAGATGCTCAGCTGTAATTCCGTCTTCCCCAGACGCTCTGTTATTTTTGAGCTATTCAAGAGCCATTCTAATATCACATAGGCTGATGTCCGGGATGTCCTCTGTATAGTGCCGGGGCAGTCACTTACTTCATAAGAAATTTATCAATTATCAAATCCGTGTGAAATAAACGTTTAACCCGGGTTGCTTGGTTAATCCAGGTTGATGCAATTTGCCCTAACAGACATTACGGAGTATTTTGTTTACGCAAAATCGCTAAATTCCCGCAGTAGAAACGTACTGTCAACAATAAGTCAAAGCAACGTCCCTTTTTTATTCGAGGTACGCGACAGGTGCAATTTTTTTACAACTTATTTTTGCATGGAAAGTTCCAAAAAGTATATATTTTTAAAAACTACAATAAATATGCTACCTTGTAGTATTTTTTTTATTTTCATATATTTATTTGGTAATACATATATAACGTAACAATCAAAATAAAAACGGTGATTATTTTACCTTTATACCAATAATAATTGTTTTATATATGAAAATCCTCATGTTTATTATCAAAAATGAATTCCCCGTGTCTGTTTTATATGAAAATACCAAACAATGAATAGTAGGCCTAAATATTAGACGAAAAAAAATTAAACATAACCCTTCCGTTTGCACATTCGGGTCCCCCTCCCCTTTCGTTCAGGGGGGGAATTGGTTTTCCCTCCACATCGAAATTTTTTTATTTTTACACCCTCTAGCTCTGGTAAAAATTACAAAACTGTAACTCACAGCGCACAATTTTTTCCATTTGGACCTCTACTATATGACACTAGGTACACGGGTCATTTTATTTAAATTGTCTTAGGTATTTTCAACAACTGTCTTAATGTAGGTATTTTTCACTAGAATTCTTTTCTGAATCACGAGCTGATATGATTCTAATAGTAAGGAAAATATTGTCACAAAATTCCATTACCTATATACAAAATGTATGAATGAACGGTAATGGAATCGAAAAATTCTTGGGACACTTTTTTCACCTACTAATATTGAAAGAGCCGCCGCGCCGAGCAAGCGCTTCTGAGTATAAATCATATAAATATGTCCACGTAAAACTATGTTAATAAAATGTAAAATAAATAATAAAAAGTGTTTAAAAAACAAACGAAGTAACTACATAGCCTATCCTATAGAGTTGGGTTCGCATATGAGGCATACAATTTATTAAATTCTGAAGTGATTGTTCACTTCAGCACCAAATAAATCTTTAACAAAACCCTATTGAATTAATAGTTATTTATTATACAAGGGGGCAAAGTTGTTGTTTAACTGTCGTGCCAATATTGAGACCTGAGCTAGCGAAAGATTCCAAAATTGAGCCACGAGCGTAGCGAGTGGTTCAAAAACTGGAATTTTGAGCATTGCTAAGGTCTCAAGGCACGAGAGTTGAACAAACTTTGCCGCCAAGTGTAATACAACTTTTTTGCCCTCACTATCGCTAGGAAATATGATTACAAATCTCATCCAAATGTAAATTAACTTAAAGAAACCATTTAAAACTCAATGTCGAAACGTATCGTAGAATAGAGTTACTTCTGGAACTTAAATATAGCCAATGGCTTACAAAGTCACCCATGAGAACGACCAATTTAACATGTGAGCTCCGATTGCGCATGTTGACTACGGTCATACAGATCCACTTATACTAGGCAGTAGGGGGCTATAGGAATTAGAGCAATGTCAAATTACTTTATTCACAAGTGTGTAAAAAGCGTTTTTACCCGCTCGTATTAAACGATAAACGAGCGCTTTACGAGCTAGTGAGGGGAAAAATATCTTGCCCAACACCGCCACACCCCCACCATATTTACATCTTACTCTGTACTCCACACTTGTGAGTTTTACCCATTAATTACCAATGCTCGGTGGGGGTGAGCTGTTTTCATACTAAATGTCACATGATACATGTCATTTAATATGAAAACAGCCGAGCATTGGTAATTACATTAAAAATAACTCACCAATATTCATTCTATGTGTAAACGGGGGACACAAAGACGGGATTCAAGGAAACACTTAATGCCAACTTTTAGACTTCTGAACCGCGGATGGATTGACAGAAAAATGGATAACATACGTATGGAATCGTAATAGTGCATTACTATAGAGGACGGGAAACGAAGGGTTACAGGCCAAGTAGATATATCTAGATAGGGATACGTGGCCTGTAACCCTGTTTCTCTCCGAGATTTGTATAGTGTTCATTTGTAAATTAACCAATAATAGTACAGTATTATAAGACATTGAAAAAAAAACATTCGCGCCTTAAAAAAAAAGTTTTTAAATCTGTTTGAGGTATCCTTTTACCTGGTGGTATAGACATTAGTTCCAGGTTTTTTTTTTCTGTGGCTGAATGTCCAGACCTAGTGTCACAATTTGACGTTTCAAAACAAAAGACAGTTTGCTTGCAGCGCGAGGTGTGAAATATTTATACATGAAATCCCTTTACATATCATCTTAGCACATGGCACGAGATATATAGTATTTCCAGGTTTAATTTAAAGTAAGTAAAACCAACATTCCGTAGTAATTTTGAGAATTTATTTTTCTGGTAGGCATACTGGTAAAGCCGTTGAATGGGGAAAAATGGTGAACGACTTTTTTAATTGATTTGGCTAGAAAGCAATCAGTTTGCTACTGGCAATGTACGTAAATCCTACAGTACATATCAATCAACTTAAACAACAAAACTTTCAAAACGTATTTTAGAAAATCGTTAGCTCTGTGTAAAGATTTAAAGGTAAAAGCCTAACAAATTGACTCGGAGAGAACGAATGGAAAAAATCAAGTAATGAATTGCTGTCCGTCACCCTGTATTTACCCATAGCGGATTATAGTACAGTAGGCTGTCTTGCCTCATCGTCAACCTAGCTATTATTCTATTTTTTTTTCTGCCTCAATTTACTGTAGTAAAGTCTTTTAAGATACGAAATCTGCTGGGCTGATCAATTAAGCACCAGGCAGTACAAGAATCAGATTCTTTGGAAAATAACTAAGAAATGCACATGTTTTACTACTAAGCGTATATAGGCTTATTTGCCTTTGGATTATGCAAAGTAACCTTTTAATGCGAGTATTATAATTTGTGACCAAACAAATTAGTCGTAATAGTTAATTCAGGACAATAATAGAAAGCAAACATACTTGCTACTGAAGTCATGTATCAAGTATTATTTTATGAACAATGGTCATTCACCTTGAATAAAAAATTGCTGCAAGAGTAGAGAACTGCATAGGTTGAGGATTGCAGACCATCAGACATATGTAGAAAATTAACGTTTTCTCTTATAAAGATATGCTTGATGGAAAACTTCTTTTCATATTAAATAATACACCTGCACGATTACTACTCTAGCATTACACAGATAGATATACCTATGTATACTTTTGTTTGGGTCAATAGACAACCGTTGTTGATAATGATGAACTACCGATTAAAATTGTATTGTGATTGCAATGACAGTTCGCACCATATTTTCTTAAGGTTAGTGTTCATACATACATTTTATTTTACACTAGTTACCTAGTTACTTACGTTTATTAAGTTAAAAAATGCTTGACATCATACGCTCCGTATAGAAGGAGCTTTTTCAAGAGCCAATCGCACGAGGAAGACCGCTTTAAGTTAGTGGATTAGGTATATTCAGATTATTCAATTAAGCGGGCCGAGTGGTATCGATGATTATCTCGTTTTATTGGCTTGGTTCGTAATGTTTTGTCATGCCATTTCGAGTACCTATTATACTGGGTGTTACATTAGTCGTGATACAAATTGTGAAAAACCTGTTAAGATGGTCTTTCTGAACAAGGTTTCCTACCGGACCTATATGAAATTCGCGAAAAAAAAATTAAGGTTTTCATACAGATCGGTACAGAAGTGTTCATGATTTTCAGTCTCGTTTCATTATTATGTAAACACATTTGTAAGAGATCAGTCTAAAAAAATGTATACATATTAATGAACTCGAACTGTACTAGTCTTAAAAAAAATAAAGATTCTCATATCCTCCTGCCGCCCAGACAGTAAAAATTGCCAGTGAAATTTGAATTAATAGTGCAGGAAATAGAATACGATTTCATTTGTTTAAGGAGACCTTTTAATAGGCCTCTGGGCGGCAGGAGGTTATGGGTCCCGAAGAAAACTTTGTTCAGAAAGACCATCTTAACAGGTTTTTCACAGCTTGTATCACGACTAATGTAACACCCGGCAGATAAATCGTCGTGAGTGAAATCACCATAATATTTAACTAAAAATGCAGACAAACAAACTTCGCAGTCGAAATTTGATTGGAATGGATTATCCAATGGATCTATTATAATTTTCTCTTATTTATCGTATCCGAGGAAGTAAATTGTTTCAACCGGAGCGACAGCGCTGAATGACATTTTAGTTATGTGCCTTTCGGGCTGACACAGAATTTACACAAGTGAGATTGTCGAGGGATTTGATGAATGTGCAGTTAGATTGTACGCTGAGGTCCAGAGCTTTTTCTGTTTTATATTTTTAAATGTAAAAACACTATTTAGGACAGGACATTAAAATTTATATCTAGGTACCTATTTAAGCTATTTGCAAATCACAGAGTGTCACAGACATTATCTGTGCTGTTTTGTAGCTATGTAATGGTATAGGAAGGACTGTTAATCTAGCTACAGTAAAAACATTATGAAATAGCAGTTTAAAATAAATTGATGTATTGATCACGGAGGCCTACGAAATTAATTATTTTATTTTTCTCACAGTGAATTCATATTTTTTAAAGGATCGGCAACGCACATGTGTACATGTGCATATATAGTTGCTAAACACTACCACTGGGCTGAATACCGCCCATTAGTTGGATACAAAAGCAATAACTACCTAACTAAAAAAATAAATATGGAAAAAGCATCTATCCAAAATTGCAAACAATAGAAACTATAAATACAGCTCACAATCAGTTAAATTTGCAAGGAAAAGGAGATACAGGATTTGTAATTAAACTCTCCAAAGCACATCGCGACCGCATCTTATCTTATCTTTTACGAAAGCTTTTGCGCTTTAATCACGGAGGGAAACATGACCCAACGTCACATCCGGTGATTAACGATGGCCCCCAATTTCGTAAAGTTCGTGGAAACAGGGGTGGAAGGGATGAGTGGGAGTTTAAAAACTAATTTTAACTTTTTTGTAAGAAATCTTATTTTAATAGCAGCAAATGTGAACAAAATTGCCTGTGAAGCTTAGTAGAGTGAAAAATGTAATGTGTATTAAGATTCAACTTTGATACAGTGAACGGTGTATTTATTTTGAATCAAACAAAATATGGCAAAGTAATGGATAAATGTATGCCGTGTGGTGACGGCAATAATGCCGTGTGGTGACGGCAATAAGAATACATTTGTCACCACCCCAACTCCTCCTGCGGGTGTCGTAAGAGTCGACTAAGGGATCGAAGTGTCACTGACCATTATTTGATAAAAGATTGATGATGGGCAGCAGCGTCATCATAGTGGACACATTACTGCGATCGCCAATCCGCTTGCCCAGCGTGGCGATTATGGGTATTTACCTCCTAATGCGTTTTTACGCGTAGTTAATAGGAGAGACCTACGTCCAGCAGTGGACTATTATAGGCTGATGATGATGATGATGATGATGAATGGATAAATTTAATTCTGTCTTTTAATAGTTTTCCAAAGCAAAACAGTCATTTTTACTATATTTTATTTACCTCAACTAGTTACACCAGTAGCCTATTTCACCATAATTACAAATGTGACAATTGTAAAATATCACTGTTACTGACGTCACAGGCCTCCGTAGGCTACGGCTACCGCTTACTATCGGACGGTCCATGGGCTTGTTTGCCGTTAACGTTTAACGTTATTAATGTTATTATATCGTTAATAAACTACTTTTTATTTTCAGAAACCCGTGACAATTGTAGATTTAGTACAATTTTCATTAAATCATGAGGTTCATTATGTCGGAATTTCGATACAATTGTCGTGTTTTTTGTGACAATTATTGTAATTTTGCTTCCCAAAAAAACAGTTTTAATACTGATTTAATTAAGTTTCTGCACTACATTTTATATGGGTAACAAACATACGCACGGCCCTTCCGATGGTAAGCGGTAACTGTAGCCTATGGACGGTGATTGGTGAAACAGAAAATTTGCATTTGTAGTACTTGTCAATGTGGTGAAATTGGGGCCAGCAGAAATATTTCATGTGCATCTAGGGAGGTAAGTACGGTAATACAAAGGAAAGTGTTAAAAGGCTTTGATTTAATGACTCGAGTTAGTATGCTTCTTACCGATCGTGATGTATACAATGTTTTTCATCACACTTGCGGACAAAAAGATAAGACAAAATATATTTATTAGAAAAGTGAAATTCCTATTTTCTATTACCTTACCTACTCCCGAATTTCCTAGGGAATTTCACTTTTCTATTACTCCCGCGATGCATATAAGCAATGGCGCGCTTGGAAAGCAAGTGCGATGAAATGGTAGTATAAAATTGTTCAAAAGTGTATTTACCTAGTCGCAAAATATCCTATACTTATTAAGATGAAGCTGAAGAAGAAGCCGTCCTTTGCCAGAAGCGATTTAACCACGTTGAAAGGAAAGTTACAGATTTGCGGTGCGGAGTGGCAATTCGTTTTCGTTGCTTGTATTTTTTTACCTACCCTTTATATTGCTTATTTCTTTCTCTATAAATTATTAAGGCAGTCATACAGTTCGGGCATTAACGTTTTATACAATATTATATAAAAACAAAAGTAAAGTACGAAAGTCAACCCCCAAAAGCGTCTCGCGTAACATATTATTCTACGTAATATGGTATTGCAACATTTACATTTGCGTAAAAAGCGGATGTGACTTCAGGCTGAAATATTAGTGAGTGCCCGCAGGAATAGAGGCAGGGACCGGAAACGCCACAAATTTATGCCGGAAACGCCCGACTCGCGTTATTTAAGAGGTTACAGAGCTTGGAAGACTGAGAAGGGAGGGTCAATTTATTATACCACATTAATAGATATTAACAAATAGGTGAGAATTGTCGCATGGTGATGGCAGTAAGAAACCTACATTTTGTCATCACCCCCAAATGCTCCCGTCGGTGTTGTCAACTAGAGACTAAGAGTCATCTAAGAGATTGAAGTGTCAATGAATATTACAGAAGATTGATGATGAGTGTGTAGTGGACACATTCTTCTATTCTATTCTATTAAAAATAATCTGAAGTACCTACTATGAAGGCAAAAAATAGGTAGATTTTTGATTCGCTTTAAGGTGAATATATAATATACAAGCTTTTCAACCGACTTCAAAAAAACGGAGGAGGTCCTTAATTCGACTGTATGTTTTTAGACATTAGTTTATAGAAGTGCGCAATATTTCGAAGCGATTATTACCAAAAACCGTTTATTGTTATTACTATTTTATTCTAAGGACTATCGATACCTAACAACAAGGAATTGAAGCATTTAACAATTTTCCGTATTTTAGGTATACTAAATTTTAGGTAGGTACTCTATTTTTATTATGAAATTTCATCGGTGAAATTGAAATAGCTACATACATACTCGTGCCATCACTCAGCAAAGCCGCGGTCGGACGGACGAACAGACACACATGTCATAGCGAAACTAAACGAGTTCCGTAGTCAGGTATTACTGCTGACTAAGGAACCCTATAAATATTTAGTTCTTCGACCCAGTCACATTTGGAGTACATCCCGTTGTTGACCTACATACAATTTGGCAAGAGGCTACGTTTTCTAGCTTTAATAAAGGGACTAATCCTAAAACCGTTAATTTAACTTAGGTCATAAAACAAATAATAAAATTGGTTCTTTTGCTCCCCAATTTAAGGAATACACACACATCTTATATGTAAATTGTCCAAATAAGTACTTTAATAGTAACAGTTACTTCGTCTTTGTAATGGTCAGTTTTGTACAAACGGGGTCGTATCATCTTTATTATTTTTGTAAATATAGACTTATTGGAATAATTGTAATTAAAAAAGTCGACTCTTACGACATCCACGGTAAAAGTTCAGGGTGAGGAAAAATATAGTTCTTTGAAAGATCTTATGAAAGGACTTGTAGCTTTGGTGAAAAGCAGTACCATGGAATTAAAAGATAAAATGGATATATCGTTTCAAATAGATACCTGTGTATTCAATGTATATGTCTAACGTTATGTAAGTCGACCAATTAATTTATCCATAATTTTCTTATAATCTCCGTGGAATTTTCAATTAAAATAAACTAAACAAATACGAAAAGAAGCCAATAATCAATATTGGCACTTTGAATAAACGAAGTGAAATTTATCACCACATAAAAACACAATTACGTTTAAAAACTTCCCTACTCTCAAAAATATTCATAGAAATTACATATTCGAAGAAACTAATCCACTAACACAATTCATAAAAAATAAAATTGTTTATTTGACATTGTAAATAATATTATATTATAATCTTGTTTATTTGCAGGATGAATTGAGCCTTAGGTGTCTTAACGAGTCCATAAGTTAATTTAAACTAGTTTTAAGTTTATAAGTTCTATGAGCTTTTTAAGCTCCCGCCACAGCGTTTTAGCTAGACTCGCGCACCGTCTCAATTAATTAAAGCCCCGGAAGCATTCACATTCGTTCAATTTTTCACTCGTTCATTTACCCGGTCTCTTTATTTACACTTAATAAATAGTAATTAATAAAAGTTTAATGCAGGTTACGTGTATTGCAATGTCTAACGTTATAAAAGTTAAAAAATCAACATTTGAAATTCCAAAAACTGTAGTAATGGTTTCAAATAGATACGTAAGCAAGTAGCACGTATCTATGAATAACCTAACGTTTAAAATACCTATTGGACTATATTATGTTTAAATTTGATACACAACATTTGAAATCCCCAATGGTCAAAATGCCTCAAATGATTCATTTGCGAGCTATTTGCACTAGGTCAGCCGCATCATCATAGCGATCGCTAATCGCGGTGTTTAGGGACCTCCTAATGCAACGTAAAGTTAATAGAAGAGGCTTACGTCCAGCAATGGACTGAGAGAAGCTGACGATGTGTATCTTAGTGTATTTAAAAAAAAAACTGTATTTAACCAGTCATACACTACTTCCTATATTTTTTATTACTGGAATAGTTTATTCTTACCATTCTTACTTAAGAACGATTCACTTAAAAACAAAGCTAAGTAAAATCAAAAACTAAGTAGTTTAAGTTAAACAAATTGTAGTCTTGGACTTGGAACTTCCCCATCCGAAGTTTGTTCGCGAACTTAAACAACGGTTCCGGAAATGAAGAAACAAATCCACAACTTTCTTTTAAGATGCTGTGTATGTAAAACGAATATGATCAATATTCGCAGTATACAGAAAATAAAGTAGTAGGCCCTATTCAATTTTGTATCGCATTCTGATTAGTTAAAATATGGATTATTTTTTCCCAACTCTTAACTTAGCTATCGTCTAGCGTTCATACAGAAGGAAAAATATTGGTTTATTCGAATGACATTAGTTATCTTTTTAGGCTTCCGTAGGAAACTAGGAACCCTTATAGTTTCGCCATGTCCATCTATCCGTATGTCTGTCCTCAGCATAGCTCAATAACCGTTATTACTAGAAATTTGCAATTTGGTACAGGTATACGACAATTAATGAAGCCATCAAAGTGGTAGAATGAAATGCAGAAAAAATATATTCTTTCACGTACCTCCTCTCATAGTAAAGTGGGGATATTTTTTAATTTTGTTGTATTCATATCATCATCATCATCATCATATCAGCCGAAAGACGTCCACTGCTGAACATAGGCCTCCCCCAAAGATTGCCACAATGACCGGTCCTGCGCCACCCGCATCCAGCGGACTCCTGCGACCTTCACCAGGTCATCGGTCCACCTTGTGGGGGGCCTATTGTATTCATACAGTCTTTAAAAAATAATAAGAGTCCCAAAAGAAAGTTTTTTTCTAAATTCAATATTTATTTTAGCAAATAGCCATTAATTAGTCACAACCAGGGCCCGTAACTTTCATGCCGATGACATCAATTTGACGTCACGCTCCATTTAGGGTGATCCGAAATAGTTTTATTGTTAAATATTAATCATTAGCCGTCAATCATTTAAATCATGTACAAATAACTTCAAAAGTAGTCTATTTACACGTGAAATAAATAATACCTACTTGATACGTGCTTTACGTTAAAGAGGAATTCCATTTTCTACGTAAATATTGAAATGTGCTAACAATATCATTAAATAAAATGTATGTATAAACACAAATCAAATAGTTTTACTTATGTTTCACGTATCAAGTAGATATTATTTATTTCACGAGTAAGATATACTACTTTTGAAGCTATTTGTACATGATTAAAATGATTGATGACTTATGATTAATATTTAACAATAAAACTATTTTGGATCACCCTAAATGGAGCGTGACGTCAAATTGATGTCATCGACATGAAAGTTACGGGCCCTGGTCACAACCCAAAACAAACCATGAATGTTTCAATGTTTCTTACATTAATTTGCAAATTACATTCCTCGTCGAGTACATGTTTTAATTTGTCGTACATTCTACTGAGATATAAACATTTCTCTAAATGTAAATGGACTCTGATTGCAACGGGGCCCAAATAATCAATTTAATTTACCAGCCTTGGCCAGTAACGAAAGCCACCTATCCTATACCTGTGGTGTGTGCTTAGGCTTTTTCTAACTATATTTTATTTAAAGTAGTATTGTGAAGGAGCGTCATTTCACGTTCAATGAACAATGTCCCTGGCACTGCCCTCAATATCTGTTTTTAGATTTCTGATTCGTTGCTAGCAGAAATGCACTTATTTTGAGAGTGAAATTTATTACTTATCTGTATAATTTGTATTTTTGATATTCACGCGGGTGTCCTATAACGACTTGATGTATTTCGAAAATTAGGCACCTTCGGTTTATTAATTAAATACAAAAAATATATTGGGTTCAACAGATATTAATTTAAAATTATGATATTTCTGCAACTCAAGTCCGTTGGAAAATTATTTGAGAATTGTACAATTTCGTTATACTCGTAGCAGCAGTGCGGTGTCCTCTGTCGTTGTTGTCGACACGTTCTACCTAACAAGTACGTAGTTAAGTAAGAAATTGAAACATATCACTATATTCAGTAAAACCCTGGTCATCATGAACCATCAGTTAGCTTATTAGGTACCTATACTCCTGTTTGAATCGTCTATCGTCCGTTCTAACGAAGTACGAAAATTACAGATTTTGTCTTAAAATTATGTTATAAACGTTACCCCAGACAGTTGGGTTGGGCAAATGTAACATAAAGGATCTGAAAGTAAAAATTCTACTTCTTCATACAGCATGCGGCAAGATGACAAAACTTTTCAAATTAATTATGAAGCGTTTAAGACGTAGCCAGCTACCGTTTCAAGCACAAATAGGTATATATGAATCACGAAAATAAGGATTTCTGGAAAGGTTTTTCCTTACATTGCTCCGAATCCACGTTAAACGATTTAAATCTCCCCCCATTTATCGCGTGTGCCGGTACCTTTAGAAAAGGTGAAACGTAATGCGAAATGTGTCAGTGGATTCATAGGGTTAACGTGCACGGGATTAAGTGGCATTTTTGCATTTACGCCGTCGACTGGTTGATTATCTGATGATGATATGGTTAAAAACCTTTTTTAAATGATACGTTTGCTATTCAACCGACGAAATAACAGTTAGATGCAGTTAGTTAGAAGTAATATAGAATAATATATAATTATTAACGAAGACAAAAAAAGCGTCTCAGTTATGCATGCATGAGGAATGATGATGAGTTTTAAGATCATGAAATCAACGTAAATAATATATTTGTTTTTTAGTTGTTTTAGTAGTTGTGAAATGATATTTTTGTAAATGGCGTGAATGATTTTCCGATAGATACATAAAATATTGAAGGAAAACATGCCATCAGCGCAGGCTAAATGGACATTAATGTTTTCCTATGTATTTTTTATGACACGGTAAATATTCAAATAAATAATCAAATGGCCAAACTTGACAATACTTTGCAGTCATTAAGCAATCATTATAATATATTTGCCAAAAAATTTAATGGACAGCAATATAGATTACAACAGATAATTATATCCAATTTGTGAACTGAAAAGGGTAAACAATAATATTATTGTTATTTTCCTCAAGTTATACTTAGACCATACCCGAACAGACTTTACAAATTCCTTCTCATTTTTAAGAAAACCCTTGTAATGGACCGCTGTCTGATAAAAGGGATTTCCTGACTCATACCACGGAGCAAACTTGATACTGATTAGGTAATACCCTAAGATCTTCAGGCCTTTGTAGCAAAAGCACTTTACATATTACTTCTGAAAATATTAGCAAAGTGATATTATTTTGTTAGTATTCTCCTTTATGTAGGTAGTAATGTAAACAACATTAAATTTGTATTGATACATTATTGGTACCTACATGCTACATTTGTACGTTTAACATTGATAACTAACTAAATGGTACTGGTTGTTTAACACTGCAGTATGTGTATTGATAAATATCGCATTTTCGGTTGTTATTTGTAGAATGTTTAACCATTATTGGCAGACCTCACCAAATGTATAAGTAAAAATACACGTATCATCCTAAAGCCGGAGCCCCACTGCTGCGCACGCTACGCACGGACACGCTATACACGTCGCCCACGTGGGATCATTGGTCTGGCTGCGTGTGTCAACATTTTCACAGCAACCAGCGCACACACACGTAAAACGTGTGGGCCACGTGGGCACATTGGTCAGCTGCGTGTGTCCACATTCCCCACTGCGGGCCACGCACATGCAAGCGCGCGCAGGGTACTCGAGGCCACCTTTCCACTGCAACTCACGGGCACACTCTCTCACTATTCAGAAACGTTCTGTAGAAGCAACACTTGCTATTTTCGCTGCGGTAAAATGGAATTAGAACTATCATTACGAGATAGTTCTTCCGAAGACGACTACGAGAGTGAATGTGATGATTTACTATTAAGTGCATTGACTGGAAAACGAAAACATCGTTTTTGGATTGACAATCATATCAGATTCAGAAACGCCCATGGAGAATTTCATGCATTATGGTCAACATTAAGTGAAGAAAATTTTGAAAAATACTACCGATTGACGAGACCACATTTTGACATCATACACGAAATTATTAAGGGTAGAATACAAAAACAGGATACTACGTACTCCCTGTAGATACGGCATTCGTCCGTAGCGTGTACAGCGTGGGTCGCAGTGGGGCTTTGCCTGCCACGCGCGCATCCGTGTGCGTGGCAGGCACTTCGGAACAGACCACGCGTGTTCAGTGACGTCATTTCGTGCGCAGCGAGCTCGTGCACTACTGTGGAAGTATCTAGCTACATTTTCATACAAAGCGTTTATGTACCCACGTGTGTAGCTCAACCGTGCGCAGCAGTGGGGCTCCGGCTTAACGCTACGTTTTTGATATCTTTGTTGATGTACTTGCGTTAGATTAACCTCCTAATCTCCTCCAATTTTCACATCTGCTAAAAACCATATAAAATTACAAAGTTAGCAACATCTTTGCTAAAAATGTCATCATGATATATTCAGAGCATTCGAAATATATGTAGGTAGTGAGCGACTGCTAGTACGAGTAAGTAGTAAAGCGCAAATCACTTACACGGATACTTCACAACATGGTACACCAGTAAATTAAAGTATCTAACTTTTGCAAGATTCTAATTGTTATTCTTGTACAAACGTGTATCCAGAATAATTGAAAGATCAGTTGTCACTAACAATAATGTAGGTACTTCAATTATTAATACAATACCTACATGACCAAAAGGGAAATTAATGAACTGAATCAAAATGAAGTAAAAAGTGATTAAATTTCATGGATATATATGTGATCCTTAAAAATAACATGCAAATTGATTAAATAAATTTTATGCGAATCTCTATCAGTTTTCCTGGCAGTTCCACTTCAAAAAAGGCGAGTCAAAGCAAATCAACTAAATAAGCATGGTCGCGCAGAGGTTTCGGTTTCTAGTGCTGATTACATCATACATTTTACACTTTTTGGTTACTTTTCCGTTTAAATATCATTTTAGTAAGGTACATACAGGTTCAGCAGCCAGTGATTTGAACAATTTTTTCCGTCTAGTGGTACCCAACCATAACTCTATTTGCCATAGAATGCGACACGTTATTTATATTTTGAACTACGACGGTGGCCAACAAGCATACAGCCTGCTTGTCAACTTATAAATATGTTTTTCAGTAGGGGTTGGTTTTTGTAAATTTTAGACCTACCGAATATAACTGATACATGTAAGTAATATCCTCCTCATATTCAAAAGCTGCAGGCTTCAAAAAAGAAAATTCTATACAAATACGAACTACCTAAGACATTTTGAAAAATCTGGTGAATCTTAATTACCATCTACCACCATCACCATCATCAGCCTATGATAGTCCACTGCTGGACGTAGGCCTCTCCTATTAACTACGTGTATAAACGCATTGGGAGGAAAATAGCCATAATCGCCACGCTGGGCAAGCGGATTGGCGATCGCAGTAATGTGTCCAGTATGATGACGCTGCTGCCCATCATCAATCTACCAATTTTCATCAATATCGAAGGCGTGATCCAAATGTACAAACTTATAGTATAGGTCATTTTGTGTCACCGATTCCGGGCTATTTAGATAGGATAATTCTATAAAAATCCTTGCACGGATAAATTGTCGTGAAATGTCCAAAACACCGCTATGAGTGAAGTTAATTTGACCCAGTTTATTATGTGGGAAATTTATGTGGGAATTGTACACTATGTCTATTTACAATTTGGGTCGAATGTACATTGTACAATGCATATATGCTCGTATTAGCTATTAGACAATACAATATGGCGTCACCTGTTCCCTCTGAACCTTCGATAACTCAGTTGGCAAAACGTAGCGCTTAATTATGAATGCGCTTACACCGTGTTGTATCGGAAAAACAGAAAATAATTGTAATGTTCTCTTCTCCTTTTTTTTCTTTTCTATGTAACATGCTTTATTGGGTTTTGTTTTGAAGTACAATTAAAATAATAAGCGTAAGTGAACCTAAAGTAAATGAAAACTACTCTCCTTCTCTGTCTCGTCATTCTCATGAAAAATTGACCTATATTTGTAAGTAAAAAATGTATAAGTTAGTAATTATATTGCGAATTATCACTCACCATCCAACTTATAGCAAAATTAATTATTTTCGTAAGCTCAATTTCCAAACTAATGTCTCGCAGACCAGAGCTGGGCAAAAAGGAATCTGACAGACGTATCTTTCGCATTACCATAGCATATTGCAACCTAACCTCACATAGTTGGTCAACAATAATGGTCCAATGTTTGGCAAATAATAATTTGGTAAAAGTTGGTATGCTTTACTATTTACGTTTAAAGAGAACGGATTACAGTTCGGTGTAATGGACAGCCATATAATCCCAGTTTTAACGGTTGCGCTAATCCGCGGCTGGTACAGTTGCCCGCAAATTTATGACTCGCCTTAGCGGTTGGATGCAGGCTTATTCAATTAGGCCTTTTGGCACAGGAAAAGCCGTCTAAGTAATAAGACTAATAAGGATAAAGTTTGAACGACTGATAATGGTGCAGGAGATGCTTTAATCTTCAGAAAATAATAATGATTTTGTAAAAAGACTTGGTTTTATCTTTTTTTCAAAGAACTATTGTTATTTACCTATTCTCTTGTTCGTTCACTTATTGGGTACCTTAATAGTTACATCTACAAAAACATACCTATGTCAGTTTTCAAATACTTAATCGTAGATTAATATATCGTAGGGTCCAGAGCGTACAAAAATATCTGAACAAGCCTTTATTGATATAACGTTACGGGCGTGTTCAGATATTTTTGAGCGCTTCGGACGCCACGATGTATCTAATGGTGACTGTAGAAGGTGATAGATTTGTTCAATAATAAATGTAGGGTAAAAGCACCAATAGATGACTGCCACCCAGAAGTTGACTGATAGGTCTAAAAATGCAAATAATTAAATTAGGAATAATTTTACACGCCCGGGAGTATTTTTCTCACACGCTGCAGCACTATATCGCGTCTCCCATGCGATTTTCCAGACAATTAAGCCACGCACGAGGCAGTGAGCGATCGTCGAATTTGCGCTTCGCGCCAAAATCGCGTTTTATATGGAATCCTTATTAAGAATGGCCCTCAATAATTTAAGCGGACAATTACGTAAAAAATCGAATATGGCTTTTATTTCCTTGATTCACTTCAGTATAGATTTTAGACTAATATCTCTATTGTGTATATTATAAAGAATAATTTGTTTTTATTTATTTTATGAGATATTTGCTGGTCAAGTTATGGTTCCAATATTGTGTGTTCAGGCCAAAAGATGAACGACGGTCAACTTTTGGGCAAAGGCTCGTATTTTCAAATGCTTGTGTAAATTATAATATAATAGCTAGATGTATTATTTATATATAAAATTACAATCACTTTTGTAGTTGATTTTTAGACCAAAAGATGAACGACACTTTTTTCCTGTATCACGTTTTAAAGTAATTTATTTTTGTATGGAAACGGGATTGTTCAACTTAAGAATCGCTGTCCAAAACGTGAACTAGGAAAATTTACTGGTTCATCTTTTGGGTTGGACTCCAATAAATGAATTCGAATCAATTTAGTTCGTTCATTTCGTTGATGCGGTATCCAAAACATGAACCAACTGATTTAATTGAACGGTTGAATTTGGGAAAAGTTAAACTTGGAGATCAGATTATTACACAATGTACACCGTGAATACATTTCATCAAAAGGTTTTTTAGGTTAAATACAATTAATTTATCTAAGAAACTAACGTTTTTACTATGCTCTATTCATCTATTGGAGTCTTGCCGTTCATATATTGGTTTCGCTATATTGTAATTATGCTGGTTCATCTATTGGGGTCAAATTGTTCAGTGATAGGGCACTTTGTTCAACTACTGGGAAATTTGACCCCTTTTTTAATATAATCATTTTTATAAAATTACTGAAGTTTAATACGAGGCACGAAAATAACTTATTCTAAACTCAATTAAATGCGAAATCATATAAAAAAATAAAAATTGATGAGTATGAGTTACATCATATAGAAAAAAATATTCAAAGTTGGGAAAGTTGCTTAACTGTTCATCTATTGGTGATTTTACCCTAGTTGAACACATTTGGTTAAGTCGAGCCGCGAGTCGTGCAGAGAGGCTTTCAAGCAGTTGGGTCTACCGACACTTTCAGCGCTCTACATTATGGAACTCTGCAAGCTTGTGCGGAGGTTCCCAGACATGTATCCGCAAATAAAATATTTTAAAAATAAAAATAAAACCGCCTTCAAAAATTCGCCCGAACTAAAAAGTTAAAAATAATTTTGGCTCCTACTTCTTAGGATTTCCTACCCAAACCTTTAAACCTTTTACCCTATTCATTGAAATAAAACATTATGGCTAGGTACCTTACAGATTTCTTAGAAGTCGGTGCCAAGCCGAATACGTTCATAGGTATACAGTATGTATTTGATCGTAAAGCAAAGAAAGAAACACATTAATTTTTAGATCATACTAAACAACTTTTACTATGGGGCCAAACCCGAATTCACGAAAAAAATTTGGACATTTTCATACATTTTGATTGCGTGATCATGAACACGTTGTATGGGAGAGTAATTTTTTTTTCACGAATTCGAGTTTGGCCCCATAGTAAACGTTGTTTAGTATGATCTAAATATTAATGTGTTTTTCTCTTTTGCTTTACGATCAAATACATACTGTATATTAGATAGAGCTTTGTAACTTACTGTCACTCCGATTACGCTTTTATCAACAGAATGGTCTGCCTCAGTCATTTTCATGAAAGCATAACCGGAGTGACAGTAAGTTACAAAGCTCTATCAAATACATATAAGTACTCGCAAAGTGAACATATTTGGCTTGGCACCGACTTCTAAGAAATCTGTAAGGTACCTAGCCATAATGTTTTATTTCAATGAATAGGGTAAAAGGTTTAAAGGTTTGGGTAGGAAATCCTAAGAAGTAGGAGCCAAAATTATTTTTAACTTTTTAGTTCGGGCGAATTTTTGAAGGCGGTTTTATTTTTATTTTTAAAATATTTTATTTTTTGCTTTTTAGTAGTGTAAATATAAAATCGTTATTCAGTATGCTCTAAATACTTATGATTAGAATGTACTGCACTGTAGTAGGCCATAAAACCTGAACTGGCGAACTTATATTAATACTAAAACAATTTCAAAGGTAACAGACTTAGCATGCCAATATTATTTAAAGAATCACTAACCGCTAACCGACATGTCATAACTACTAAGCAAACACTTGAATATATCTCGAAAATGTATGACATTTGTTATATACAAAGAATGATCCTCCAACCCCTAATCGTTAAGGAGCTATTCCTTTCATCATCAGCTCACCAACATGAGACTATGACCACCTAAAGGCAAATACTCGAATAGCCTCCAAAATATATGAAATATGTTATATTTAAAGAATTATACCCCAACTCCTAATCTCCAAGGAGTTGTACCTTACATCATCAGCTCACCAACATGAAAGGATGACCACCTAAAGGCAAATACTCAAATAGCTTCCAAAATACACGCAATATGTTATACTTAAAGAATTATCCCCCAACTCCTAATTGCTAAAGAGTTGTACCTTCCATCATCAGATCACCAACTTAAGATGTTCATGACTAGATGCAAATACTCGATTAGTCTTCGAAAATAAATGAAAAATGTCATGTGTGCCTACAACATTTGAAGAGTTCCCTCGATTTCTCCAGGATTCCATCATCAGACCTGGATTCGGTGACAATGGGACCAACTAGAAGGTATACCCTTTCAAACAAAAAAAGAATATTTCAAATCGGTCCACGCGTCTTCGAGTAATCGGGGAACATACATAAAAAAAAAAAAAGATTTCGACGAATTGTAAACCTCCTCCTTTTTGAAGTCGGTTAAAAACAAGTTTAAAAAGTGACAGGCTTAATAAAATATTTGCGCATGATGTTAAGGTTCCTCCTGGTAAAACAGCAATGTTTCTAAGATGTCATATGCATGTCGCGGCAAGGGTTTATAATGCTTTGCCAACGAGAATTAAGTCCCTGCCTCCTACTACATTTTCTAAGAATCTCAAAAAGTACCTTATTGAGTTGTGTCCTTATAGCCTTAACGAATATTATAATGATAGTGAAAATGTATTGTTCATTACTTAAATTACCTTTATATTGTTTAAGTTTTATGGTAAAATTATACTGTTATTATTTAATAATATTTATGCTACACCTATTTAGGTAAAATTGTATTGAGACAAAATTGACGTAGAACAACAATTGTAAACTGTACCAGCTTATTTCTATGTAAACATACAATTTATGGCAAATAAATGAAATGAAATTATTGTACGTTGACACCTAGAATGTGTAATATACTGTGTTTAATTCATGACACATGGCAATTGTCATTAAGAGGGAATGAGACCTGCCTTTATTTATGCCACAGATCAGTATCTATGATTTATGCATACCTTAGACGTTTTAACCTGTGGCCTCCCTGGACATTCACACAGCATTTTTTTTCATGATATTACGAGTATCTACTTAATATAGCTAAGTCGGTATGTTTTGCTTTTTATGATATTGATATTACTATAAACACTAGAATCCTTCAAAGACTACGAAAATAACCAAAATTTTAAATCGCACATTAGGTATCTAAAAAAGAAAACATACTGACATAGGCTTACCCTAAATCAAATTATCATTTAAAAAAAAATCAGGATTCGGAGAAACCCTGTTTTCGCCAGTTTTATTTACATACGTAGGTATTATCTGCAGTTGCTCTTGTCTTACTGTATCGGAGTGCTAAAACCATGCAAAACTATATCAAAAGTGTATTCAATCACCTGCCATTTCCTCTTACATAAGAATAATTTTATTTAATGTGATATGAGAGCAGGCATACTCATATTTTATACCGGGATCGATTGTAAAGCCACTTGTTGTTCATAATTTTATCGAATACGCAATCAAACTCTTACGGCATCAATAGCCTATTTGTAGTAATCCTAATTTAGAATGATTTGAATCCTGGTAAAACCAATATGTAAATAAATTTAAATAAATGTAGGTATTCAATGTGTCCACTGCTGGACATAGGCCTCCCCAAATAATCGCCAATATGACCGGTTCTGTGCTGCTTGCCTCCAGCGGGTTCCCGCGACCCTGACCAGGTCGTCGGACCATCTTGTGGGAGGTCTGCCCACACTGCGTCTTCCGGTACGTGGTCGCCAGTCCATCAGTTTCGGGCCCCATCGGCCATCTGATCTTCTTGGGGGAGGCCTATGTCCAGCAGTGGACGTCTTTTGGCAGAAATGATGATGATTCAATGTGTGCCTCCTGGTTATTTTTAGGATTTATATTAGCCAGGTTTGAATTGTTTAAAAAATCAAGATCATTTAATTTAAGCTTTCGTGAGACATAATAGCCGCTTATAGCATGCGACGCGCTTGCGAGTCGCTTACCGTGAACGCGAGCTCAGTGCTTGATAATATACAGTGTGTGGCCTACAACCGGGGTGAAAATTTAAACGGTGCATTAATAAGCTGATCAACAATCATTTCCACATATTGTAATTAAAAAAAAAACAATTTTTGTAATTTTTTGTTCATGTATTTTTCATTATTATGGGTTCATTTACTTGAATTAAAAGTTATCAATAACTTATCATTTTTGAATCATTGAAAAATGTACAATTTTTTTTTTAAAACCGTATCAAATTAGTGTAAAAATGCAAACAAAATTATTGTTATGACTTCCTACCTGGTATACTATCAAGATGTCTTGCGACTCACAAGCTACGACATCGTGATGCCAAGATCCAGTACTAAAGGTCCATAGCTTTGAATGACAATATCTCCGAACTTAACCACTTTGAAACACCGGGACCTTTACAGGATTATTGCTGATAGTCTAAGGAGTCACTCATTTCATTTTTCTCCCGTGTTAAAGACCACACACTGTATACCTAGGCTCTCCGAAACATGTCACTCATAGTGACTAAATACACGTGGGTTTAAATTTGATTATATTTCTTCAAGAAAATTTTGTTCAATATGGTCAGACGATTTTTTCATATTACTGTTTAAAAATATACTGCATTTAATTCAATTTTCATTAATTATTTTCACGATACTGATTATATTATTTAACTGCTTTTTTAAAGGATTGTAAGCTTTCTTTAAACGGTCCAAAAAGTCTTTAATACACGTAAGTGGAGATTTTATCACGCTTAAAGACCTAAACCTGTCTAAATTAGACTTAAGGTACATAAGTTTAGGAGTAATTACTTTAAATCTTCAACATTTTGATGAAAAGGTTCTGCTTATTTCGCTGAATAGGAAGAGGGTTTTCATTGAGATTCAGAGATTGCGAAGAGGTATTTTATTTTAACGCGGCCATTAAGATAAGTAGCAGTGAGCTCTATTACTTAAGACGAAGTTTGATTATAATTGAACGTTAGGCCGTTAAACGAAAACGGTATTTTTTTACGAATTTGGTAATCATTTAAATTTAACCATTTTATAAAGACCGTAAATTGAACTCGGTGGACTAAAAGCTCGTAGCGTCACGTACCTATTTTAATTTTAGTCTTCTTTTGCACCTTGTGCAATGTACAAAATGTCGTTCGAATTTACTTATGTTATTAGGTACTTAGGTCATGTAGGTATTTCAAGATAAGACTTTCGGATTTTGCGAAATAAATAAGAAGATCTGATGCCCTTGTACTATGTATCTACATGCATAGTAAAAGGAAATCTTACTGTGAATCCAAGTATAATATAATATGATAAGCGATTTTTATTGAGTGATTCTTACTACGAGTTCATGTGCAAGCGCTCTGAGGCCCTGGTCTCCATAGCAGATAAAATAACCAAGTAGTTTGGGGATTATTTACTCTGTAAAGCATACTGTGTAGGAGACCCAGACCTTATTATGAAAATTATGAGCAACATTCTGAATATGATTCCGCCATTACCTCCGCTTCTATCGTCAACCGTGATATTCTATTTGAAATTAAAAATTAATTATTTATTTTTAAATAAAAAGTATTGGTTTGATAAAACCCATATATGTGTATTAATTCAATAGCAAACGATCCATAAAATCCGTCCGAAGCGTTAATTCACAGATTCTTGGCGACGGCGAAACACGTGAAGCGACATCAAAGTTTTACCATTTCAGTTTGTTTAAGTTACTCAATTTAACTTGCCTACATTAAACTTAAATTTAACCGCTAAGTTGAAGCTATAAACATCTTAGATTAATCGTGCAACAAGTTTTCTCGCCAGCTCTATTACAGAAATGATTAATGACGATTAAAACAATATACATACTACATAACAGCAGTAAGGAAATTCATCAAAAAATCCTGTACCAATTGTTAATTGTTATTTATTATGAGTATTAATCATTTAATAAATCGTGTTATCATTTATCGTTATCTAGTTATTGTTAAGATTTTTTTACTTTAACTAAGTTTATACTATCAGACCAACATACATTCTCCGGGTTTAAAAGAACCATGAAGAAAAAAAATTATTGAACTTACCTACAATTTAAAATATTTTGTAGATTTTAATTAGAGAATTTAATTTGGTAGCAAATCGACCTTATTATGTTTTTGGAATTAGGTTTATTACTAGGCAAGTGATGAAAGCTCAAGTAGCGAAAATTCGAATAAAATATAACGCTTGTAAGAGTGTAAACACACAATGCCACATTCTTTTGGCATTTTGCAATCAATGTACTATAACTCCGTGTAAAGGTATTTTCTGCTGTACGTAGAATGAAACCAAAAAGTCTGCTCTTAGCGTAGGTATAGTCAGCGTCAAATAGTTCGTAGCAACCAAAGTAACCCAGTGATTCGGTGCAACATCGTATTTTTGTACCGGACTATTTGGCCACTTCGACTGTTGCAAAGTATGTTCCGATTACTACTAAATGTGGCCAAAACTCGTATAAAATTTTCACATAAAAGTAAAATAATTCGATTTGCCACCTTTTATACTTTTTAATAAGAAAAATTGAATTTTTCTTCCGAACTGACTCCAAACTATTTGAGATAGTTAAAAATCGCCGTATTATTTTGACTACACAGGGCCTGTGCCCTCATGTAATTACGAGTATACCCTTTCAACTTTTTTAATGTTTGTAAATGTCCAATGTTTACATGCAACTTTTCTGGAGCGAAATGACGCCGAAACCTTCACTCGATGAAATGATTGTGTTGCTTTTTTAAATTGTCCCCCTCCCCTAACTCTTGATCCGTAGGTCCAAAAAATATGAAAAAATCATGAATAGCGTACTTAAAAATAAAACTATTTCCAACATAATCGACCCAGCCGTTTTTGAATAACTACGGAACCCTACATTGAACATGGCCTAACATGCTCTTGGCCGGGTTTTTGTAGATAATTACTGAACTGATAATCAATATAATAGTCGTTGTAGCATACGTATACATAGTATGTTTTATTATTTTCGGCGTATGAACTTAGGTACCTACTCGAGTCACAGTACTCGTGATTTATAGGTATAATAACAATAAAAATACTAGTCATACAGCGCATTGGCGTCCAGCTGTATGTTATGTTGTAAGAGTATGATGTCTGTGAAACAAAATAAATGATGAAATCATAAATTATATTGCTTGATGTTCATTATCATTTAATTTGCGTGAAATAATCCTGCAGCCAACTATTTATTTATTTTATAGCTTTACTTTCTGGGCAGTAAGCTAGTAAAGCCTCTATTCACTTGCAGTTTCAACAGTTAGAAATGAGCAATAAATATTTGCATCTGTTTTATTTAAATGCAAAATGAAATTATATTTCAGCGTAGGTTCAAATAAATCCAACGTTATAGGCTATTTTATCGCCCCAGCCCAGACACCTACCTTAAAGCTTATTGAAATAGAATACTTAGATAATAAAACAATAAGGTCTCTACATTATATTTCCGATCAACCAGTACCTTACTTTAGAATTAATACTGAGCTTTTAGGCTGTTTAGGGTAGGGTGACTTGTTAGACAGTGGCTCAGGCAGGAACAGTGGCGCGGAGGCATTTCACTCAAAAGGGATAGCTATAAATTATGAGTATCACCGTCGTTCGTTAGCTCTTAGCATGCGTGCATGCGAGCAAGTACAAACCAAACGAATAGCGGCTGTGCCGCATGTTACTTATGTTAGGAACCATTTTGTGTTTCAGTGTTGAAAAGTGGTCATCCTTGGTAAGGTGTATTTGTGTTCTAGTAAGTATGTTGTTGGCAAATTATGCACGCTTTATTTTTTGACCAAACTATACCTATTTGGGAACACATTGGCGAAACATTTAACTAAGAATACGAATCACATATTCCGCGGGATTTTTTGTTTTCGAAATGGCGCCTAACACCACAGTGGCGCGGTTTGCAAAGGTCCACAGTGGTGCATATAACCAATTGTAGATTATTGGTGTTTTGTAATAGTTAATTTGTTCTTAGGTTCGTATTTTTTTTACGGACATGTGTTTGTGTTTTAGAATGCCTCGGAAACCTAAGCCACTGTTAGTTTACAAAAACCAAGAAGAAATGTTTAAAAGAAAAGTTTTTTTTTATTTCAACTTAAGAACACACTTTTACAGTCGTATAACAAAAAGGGTTGGTTTCGTTTTGTTGAATTTTTATTTGAAGTATTTGTTATCGTCAGAGATCTCAAACTATGCCATAGGGATTTGTATAGATAGAACTGATTGACTTAAATACGCACAAAATGGTTTTATTTATCTTAATTACTCTAATTTTATCCACTGTGTACCACCCCGAACCACTGTGGAATTAAAGCCGAGCCACTGTTACCCCCTAATTCACAGTGGATCTATTCTCTCTTTTCATAAAATCTAATTTATTGAAAAAAATATTACATATTTTCAAAAATCAGTAATATATACTAAAACTACATTAAATGTACGATAATATTGTTCTTGGTATCTACTAGCTATCATTTATAGTTCCGGAGATATGGCCTCTGGAAAAAAAGTGAACCACTGTAGACCACTTGACCCTAAGTTTTTTCGACAACATTTAGTTAAGTATTTACTTTTTATTTCTCATCGGAAAATTAATATTAGTACATAATAATTTTCAAATTATTCTATCTATATGGGGATAGAAAACACGTGACAAAATTTTGCTTCCCATGAGACATAACAAAAGGGTTTAACGGGGTAGCGTAGTAAATAACGGCACGTGTAATATCCACCCCGTCGCGTTACACGTGATAAATTTACTAAATGACGGTATAGAAAATATTATTTTCTAGGGTAGACTTTAATAATGTGGTATATTCGATTTTCTTATTTAAGTACTTACCTAATTACCTGCATTAAACAACTCTCTTGATACGAGCAAAATTGTTCATAATTATGTAATATTGTCAAAATGTATCAATGTATCTTGGACTTTAGATATTCTTCTTGGACTGGCGCTTTTTTGCCTTAACGACGACCCTTGCCTTGTCTTGATTTTGAACTTTACGAGTACATTTTTTGGTTTTTAATGTCTATACACAATGGACACAGATAGTTCTAAAAGCCCTGTATGTAATGTGTACATGTCGCAGGGGGATTGTATAATCCGCCGTATTACAATACGACTAGCCGGATTACAAAACAGCCCTGTTTTGTAATACGGCGGATTAACGATTAGCCGGATTGTCATTCCGATACGTTCTTCAATATGGCGGCCCACGTTTAGCCGTATTAAAAAACTATTCCGATTGTAGGGTGACCATACTTACAAAATAAACTCTCTCTTTGGTCCAGGGTTTTTTTAACGTTCCGCTTTGAGAATTATAGAAGTTGCTTAGTTGTTCATCAAAGTTTTTCTTAAATTCACTGTTTTCTCACATATTTAACACTTTTTCGTCGTTTATTCCACGATTAACTTATAAATTCACAACAGCACTCACGGCAAACGACGCCTTTTTATTGTTATGACAAGCAACACCGCGAGTGTCAAAAATGGGAACCAAAAACTGACAAAGCCGGCGGCTCATGACTCGCCGTATTACAATACTGGCCTAGCCGCATTGAATAACGTTTGGCGCCGAATACAATCCGCCTGATTTTCATTTAGCCGT
>JALPQI010016493.1:0-17303 GCA_025490895.1 Thaumatotibia leucotreta
AACAGTCGCGGAAACAAGAAGAACAGTTGCCGAAACAAGAAGAACAGTCGCGGAAACAAGAAGAACAGTTGCGGAAACAAGAAGAACTGTCGCGGAAACAAGAAGAACAGTCGCGGAAACAAGAAGAACAGTCGAATTGATTCTTCAAGAGTTGCACAAGGCTGCTACTGAATGGAAGCAAGAAATGTACGAAGTCCAAGGGAAGCTCAGTGACATGGAGAACAAGATTCATGTTATAGAGGAAGCGGTTGAGCGTCGCCTCCAGAAGCTTGAATTAAAAGTAGCTAATGGCATCAGTACCTGCGCACCCGAGATATCTGTGCCGGGAGGTGGAAAATTTAAGGCACCTCCTTTTGATGGAACATCTTCGTGGGCGGCGTACAAGCTACAGTTTGAGTCCGTGTCCAAAGCAAACGGTTGGAGTAAGGAGCAAGCGATGACGGCTCTGACGCTGGCACTTCGTGACGAGGCTCTTACAATTCTAGAAGCTCTTGGAAAAGAGCAAACTTACGACCGGCTTCTAGAAGCATTAGAAGCCCGTTACGGAGACAGTCATCTAGAACATGTCTACAGAGCTCAACTGAAAGACAGAACGCAGGGACGTAATGAGACATTGCAACAATGGGCCCTGGAAATTGAAAAGCTGGTCAGAAAGGCATACCAACGTTCAGCTGACTCTTTGATAAAAACCATGCTGGTGCAGGCATTTGTTGATGGGATCCGAGATTTGGAAGTAAGGGCGGCAGTACGATTAGGGCACCACGAAAGCCTTAAGGATGCCGTAGCTCATGCCCTAGAAGTTGAAGCTGTACGCCAAGATTCATCAGGATCGTATAAGCTACGTGAGATTTCTGCCAGGGAGCCGATTGCACCTCATCGGGAGTTTGGGCCACGATGTTACCATTGTGGAGAACGTGGCCATATACGAACTAGTTGCCCGAAAAGAAGCATTGCACCTCATCGGAAGTTTGGACCACGATGTTACCATTGTGGAGAACTTGGCCATATACAAACTAGTTGCCCGAAAAGAAGCAGCAGGAGAGAACGAGATGAATCCCCTGTGACCAGGAATAAGGGCTCTGTACGACCAGAGCCGCAGCAGGGAAACGAGCAAGAGCCAGGACTAAGGGACGAGTGCTGGCTGGAGGTTGAAATGTCCCAGTAGTTATCTCACAAGCCAACGACGGGAATAGTCTGGTCGTCAAGGGAGAAATTGGTGGAATACCATGTAACCTTACTATCGACACCGGAGCTTCTCGGACGGTGATTAATCATTGGCTTCTGAAACACCTGACTCGAGGTCATGTAGTCCAGCCGACGCATCTACAGCTGCTTACAGCCACTGGCCAGTATATTCCCATCAAGGGAGAGACAGGAGTGGATTTAAGAATTGGCAAGCACATTTATCGGCACAAAGTGATTGTCGCCGACATAATTGATGACTGTATTATTGGACTAGATTTTATGAGGTGCCATGGTTATAAAATTGACATGGAAGTTGGAGTCCTGAAAACTAGATATGATGAGGTTCCAATGGAAGGAAGAATTAGTGGGAATGTTTACTGCTCTAGAAGAACTGTTCTCCTACCAAAGGCACAGGTTCGAGTCCCAGTGCGTTTACCAGGAACAGCAAGTCAGGGAGGGCGTCGATGTGTAGTTGTGGAAAAAGTATCCAACGGTAAACCATGGATGGCAGCTCGTACAGTGGTTACGAAGATAAATGACGTTACGTATCGGATACGGAGGAATTTACGAAGCCCATGCAAGATTGTTCACGTTGACCGGCTCGCCAAATACCACGGAAATAATGATGCTCGGGACGAGCATGTCTTAGGAGGGGGTAGTGTTACGCCGGTGGCATGATAAAAACTACAAATATGATTTTAGACACGTTAGGAGCGTTTTCAGCAGGCTGAAATGCGTTTTCAGACCGTTTCAGAAGGTCCTCTTTCACATACTACAAAATCAAATATTCACCCCAGATACCGTCGTTTTCAGGCGCCTGAAACATGTTTTCAGGCCGTTTCAGGATACCCTCTATCGGATGGCGCAATAACCTGAAAACCCGTTTTCAGGCGTTTTCAGGACCCCTTTTGGGCCTCTCAAGTACAAATCGGTATATAGCTAAATTTCCCATAGGAGTGAAAGAGAAAGCACTATTAGAGACAGCACGAAAGAATGTTCTGGAAAGATGTGAACGAGACAGCTATAGAGAGAACATTCTGGACGGGTGTGAAAGAGAAACCTGTAGAAAGAGACAGCGATACTCTAGAATGTTCGCGCACCTAACTCGGGAACTTTCTAGAGTCGAATCTTCTCGTACTTTGTAGATTTGAGTGGCTGGTATAAATACACAGCATGACCCGGCCGAGTGGTTTTTTCAATTGAGACAGCGAAGAGATAACATCAAGAGCGAAAACTGCGAATCGACTGCGAGTTTGAGAGTGAATCAGTGTGACGTGTTAAGTGTGTGATTACTGTTTTAGTTTGGTGTTTGTTCCTTTAATTAGTAATTAAAGTGTCAGTTTTAATTAGTGGCTTATTTATACATTTTCTATAGAAAACCCACCCCACGAACGTAACAGTATTTTATGCAACCCTTGTTTAAGAGAGGTCAAAAAAAGTGAGTGGCGTGGGTAACAATTTGAGGCGAAGCCGAAAATTGTTATTAAAGACGCCACGAGCATTTTTTGACTCAGTTAAACAATGTTGCATACAATACTTTTTCTACGACCACACACTTATTTTCAAATAAAATTGTAAATTTGAGAAATATTCTTAGTCAAACACAATTGTGTTAATCATCAAGGTCGGGCGGGAGACGTTAAAATTAAAAAAGAAAGCTCCTCTATGGTTCATGGGTATTCATCAGAAATTATATTTAAAATTAGGTTGGCAGCCATGTATTTCATTACGTCGTGTATACACGAGGTGTCTTAAAAATCCAGAAACGCACTGCGTGTATGCAGAATGCGTTTATAGGGAATAGACAATATACACTTGTCTTGACATCTGTAAGGTAGGGGCTTACGGGTGTGTTCACAACCTTGTAAATGACAAACAAAAGTACGGGAGTAGAAAAAATAATAAACAACACCAGAGGTCCTGATGTTGATGGTTTGACACGGATGTAAGATGTACATGGTGACTAGAAATAAGTGCATTATCTTTGCCAGTGAGGTTTTGGGACGCAGAATAGACGCACTAGGAGCCAGTAAGTAGGTAGCACCTAGTAGGTACTATTATATGTATAATTACAAAAAAATATCCTAAAAGCTCACAGGCTACGGGAATGCAGAACCAAATCGAGTAAATTTTTTTTGCTTACATTGCAGCCGTAAAACTTGCTCATATCAAGTTCTTACATATTATGCTTTTATATTATTATGTAAAAGCTTCACACATGATCCCCTATAACACACGCACTTCGAATCGATGCGAGAAACGATTAGGCAGGTACGAAAACTCGTATTGTGGTTTGTATTCTCAATCTGAACCACAAGGAAGATTGAAAAATGTAACTATGCAAACATTTTAAGCCGAAAAATTTACACTGGCATGATAACTTACCTGATAAATAATATTTTATTGATAGGTGAACGTAGCAGGATTGCCAAGTCGCTGCACGCGATTAAGTATCTAAGATTATTTAAAATATGCTGAATTAAATTGGTAATTATACATATACTATAACTTCTATAAATGTACTTACTCTTTATAATCAAATGTCAATTAGATACTATAATAGATATCCATATCCTTTACAAGTCTTTATTTATTAACTACTTACTTAATTATTATTTATAATTATAGTTATTTCAATAACGATTGATTATAAAACATAAATATGACAATGACAATCAGTCACGTGTACCTTACTGTACGTCTTACGCTAATGCATATGGAATTATGGATGTGTGTATTTTACTTGGAGCCGGTGGCTTTAATGTCTCATCAAGTTGATCATAAATGTACCTATCGTATAGGATCGCTAGATTTTACTCCCTTACCAAAGGCTGTAGCTAGTTACAATCATCATCATAATACAATATGAGTAGTTAACTCCGAGCTCGATGCACATAGAGTTTGAATTGGCAGATATTGGTAATAAATTTTAGATTCTGAATAAGGCCTTGTTTCTACCGAAACGAAAGTGCATTTACATTTTTGCAGGGTCGCAGAGGTCAAAGATGATGATCGGAATTTTATAATACGAGTATGACGGCTTATCTCTGATCAAGACGAAATTACGTTTAGCACGAAGCGTCATCAATCAGTTTAGTAAATCTAGTTTTTAATATAAACATAGCTATAGCGAATGAAGCGTTAGTAGTCACTCGATGGGATCATTTAACAAAAAAAATTGTAACCTAGATAATCGGAGTAATACCTTCTGCGTCATTTTAGTGTCTTGTCGCGTTTCGTCTTATTCTTATTTGGCTTTTTGTTATCCTACTCGTAGGTACCTATTCTATATCCAACGAAAATCTGGTCAATAGGAACGGAAAATGGCGTACTTCTTGTTTCGCACCAACAATCAAACGCTCTACCACCTTTCTTTAAATATCCATTTAATTTGACAGCTTATGAATAGTGTGAGCTCTTTGATGTGTCATCTATGTATCACACTGCCAACTAAACGTGTAGGCAGAATATATTGGCTTCTATTTTACGCAACGCTCTAACGTTGATCGCCGAACAAAGCCGTTCCTACCACTTAGTAAATCTAATACGTTTAACGTCATGACATAAAGATTTCCATCACCAATTAAGATGATGGACACCCGTCAGGCCCGCCCACGCCGTATTGTGTACGCATTGTACGCAATGTACCTATCGCCAAAATGTGGAAAGCGTTGTGTAACCTCATAATTGGCTCATGTGTAATGCTTGCCTTTAAGTACATTTAGGGCAGATTACATGTTAGAAATCCGGGTAAGTGCGGATTACAGTGCGCTTGATGAATTCTGAACACGAATGTTGGCAAGTGAATGCTCTCAACAGTCCCAACTCATTTCATGCTAAAGCCAAGTGCCATCAAAATGAGTTAGCCTAATTTTTTTACAAATTCTCTTAATGTCAATGCAAAACTTCCACGAGTTTAATAACAACGACCATGTCTACTATCCTAAAGTTCAATATTTGACGCATTAAAAACAGTATGTACATGTACAGTAGTGTTAGACAAGAGTCCTGGCCCACTTGCATACAAACCTTATGCAGATATGTCTGCGTGTCAGCTAATTATACTACGACGTCTACAAGTATGAAACATATTTTATACGTTTTTGTGGTTTCGTCGCCGTCAACAATCTCCACTTTCTAGCCAATAGTGACATCAGCCACCGACTAATTGCACGTTACGAGTACCGTATACATTGTCACATTTCTAGATCGATTTCTTCTGCGAAAGTAAATAACTTCCACATTAGGTATTACGTCTCCACAAGAATATAATTGCGTTGCGTTTGATTTCTTGTTTATTTGTTGTAACTCATAATTATAACATAATGCTCAAACATAACAAATCCAATTGATGGATTGCTTATATCCAATTATTAAGTATTGAGCTTTTAAAATAATTATAGCATAATAGACCTATACATTTTGTTCTCGAACCAAATATACAGTTACTCCTTTCAACGATCAATTCTTGTACCTATAGATACTTACATAGTATCTATATCTATCTGCCTATACATGCACTTTTTTAGGGATCTCAGAAACTGCTTAAAATTTTTGATGAAATTTGCCGTGTGTCAATTTTGCTGGCCGACATCAAGTAGTGTCAACCAGAGTCGAAGCGATTGAAATATTTGTAACTCATATCTCGTTTGACATTTTCTAGAGCTTTTTTCGATCAGCCAATGCCGATGTCACAAAAAATCAGCATTCGAGTTGTAGCTTTGGCCAGCATGATATTACAAGAGTTTGAAAATGGCCTGAATGCCTTCCAGAAAACCATAGAAATGCGAGGACTCTGCCGCACCTCCAAGTCTCACGTGACATGTGTCTGAATTAAATTCAGAACACGCATGGGATGTTATTGATTTAAAAATCAGTCAGACAAGCGTGCCTCGAACTTCTCACAGCGCTGACAGCGCCTTCTGCGTAGAAAGCCCGCTCCTATCAATTTGTACTAAATCCACAACTACCGTAACCAATCCGTGTAATTATACTTCAGTTTGAATGTAATCTTTTCATCGTATAATGTCTTCCTCGCTTAGCGTCAGGTGAGGATCAAACGGACGCCCATTTATAAGAAGTAAGTTGCTAGTCGAAATTAATTCCCACAAAAAGGTAGCCACGGTAAGCGTCTTTGCAGCTCGTCGCGCTAATCCATCAACCAAAGTTAATTTAAAGCGATATTCATTACAAGTCTTGTCTGTGCCGCGCCCGCGCGTCTTGCGGTTAGAACCAGGCTGCCGAGGTGGTCTTTTACATCAATTTCACACCCGCTACACCGCTACCTCGAGAATTAGCCATAGATTAGATGTGTGTTAAGTTACAGATTGGATTTAGTGCTGCTTTGAATATTCTGGTATAGGTAAATAGGACTAGGACCGGCGTGAAATAGCTTAGAAGTAAAAAACATGTTTTTCAGAAAAGTTTACCATTGAAATATGAACTTACTTTTAATACATAAATACAAGATAGTCAAAATACAGTAATCATAATAAGGTTAGGTATTTGCTAAGAATCGTGATAAAGCAATCATTGATGTTAGTAACAATCCAATGTTATACCTTTCACTCTTACTTATTGTATTGCAATACATGTGATGAATGTGATTACTTTATTGCCATACACATCAGGTAGGTGTTAAAAACCGCAAATTAAGCCGCGTGTACCGGCTATCATGTCATGTCGAATCTATCGTGTTACATCACATCACATACGCACCACACAATTAGGCATAATCGTTATAATTATCAGCTTACTCTACTCTATATGACTTTCTCCGAGCTGTCAAAATTGGCCTTACGCTCGTATGAACGTGTGTTTTGGTGTAATGTGGATTTATTGGTGTGGGTGTAATTCGTGCATGAGTGCGTTATATAACACGGCGTTAATGCGGTGCCACGTTCATTTGTTTATTCTGTAAGCGGAATTAAATGATAAGATCCATGGATTATTGCCACTTGACAGAACAGCGAATTAGATTAGTTTTGATTTTGTATACTATGGTATCCCGGCCATCCCGGGACTGTCAAGCTTATAAGTAAGCAGAATCAGTGATTGCTATATTTACTCATATTTCATAAACACTGCTAGCACTGACATTTAGTCAGTCATTTAATAGCACAGATTTTCTTCGAAATGATGAATCCTCTTAATACATCATCATTAAGATTGTATTTAGCTTATTGAGCTAACAGTCACGATTAAGTCATTATTATACTAAGTAAGCATTCGGGCAGAAACCTTGAAGACTAATACAAAAAACATAAAACAATTCAAGCAAATTTTACTCTTAAGTTTAATTAAGATCAGAACAAAATTAATTGCGACTGACCAAGCCAAAATCTTCACTAAAGATAAGAAGTCAAAGGCGTTAAAAAAAGCAAATAAAACTGTGAGTGCATCCGGAGATTTATGCAGGTGGTAACCCACCTTGCGCAACCAGAGTGGGTCGTGAAAAAAAGACAACACTCCGGATCGAGCAGCTGCAGTTTTGAAACTGCTTTGGCTGGAATGTATGAAAAAACCGACCAATAGCATGTCGCGCCATGCTCGGTGTAGAAGTCCAGATATAAATACCGTTATGGACATATTTTATTTCATTTGTATATAAATTTATGTTTAAAAGTATTCACTTTACATGAAAATGTTGCTCAAGTCCATATTATTTTTCATAAATCTTTGAGCCTATTTGTTATTCCTAAATTTAAGATTTTAAACCATAAAACAAGGCCTTCAATGTCTACTCGCACTTAATCTAATTCTTTACGTTAATATTTACGGAAACTAAATCAATATTTCACAACCTATAATATCGTTTAAGATAGCGTTTATTAAGGGCAATAACCTGATAACAGTAGCCCGAGTTACGACATCACAAATTGCTAAATGTAAAAAAGTACGCAGACTAAGACAAATCCAGCTACTAACCTAAACCAAGCCAAGTCAAATTGATAAATTAACTGGATGAATCAGAACCTCTCGTCAGGCATTAAGAACACTTCGTTTTTCGAAGAAAGAGCGGAAGCGCTCCTCAAATATTCTGCGTAGGTAATTGAAATAATTTTATCTAACTTATACGAGTATTTAGTTATAAATGTGCAAAATGTAATAATATTAGAGGGTCGCAAAGTGACCTCCAGCGTGCACAATAAGCCTGTAGCGTCCGCAACTGTGCACACGCATTGTGTCCAGCAGTGCTGAGCCTTGAGTATCGTACAATTAGATTTACGACTATAAACTGCAATTATTGCCCTTTGTATCTGTCATTTAAATACGAGTAGGTTATACTGGGTTAAGCTGGTGGAAGCTTTTTTATATTTTGATTTGAATTTAGAACCATGGTTATATTGGTTAGGTATATGTAGACCCCGGTATCGGAGGTGCAAAATGGTAGCTGTCAAGTTACAACACATGTTGTGATGTCGATATCGATACTCGATTTTTTGTACAATTATTTTTTTATGTACAGTTTCTTTCAAGGTCACGTAGAAATATCAAGCGGAATCGTACTCGTATATCAGATACTGAATCTGCGATCACTTGGAGCTTCGCAGAATCAGATTCTATTTCAATTTTTGTACTTAGATCGGTAAAAAGCTGTATTTGGATTCACAGTCTAAGTAAATATTTGCCGTTGTCCTAGAGACACATAATTTGGCAAAAAACAATTGATTGAGGAACAAGTAAAGGAAATTCGTAAGCCGTAAAATTGATTAAGCATGTGTAATGTGTATATAGGTATACCTACGAAACGCCTGTCGCGTTAATGTGCCTTGATCTTAGCCGATTTATTTATTGCACTGTATATAATTACATAGAATTAAGGATAATTATCTTTGCGTTAGAAACAATAGGTTGGAAACAAATGGATGGATACTAGATAGTAATAAAACTCACTAATTATTTTTTTAAAGAGTCTATTATACAACGAAATAATTATCAATAATAACCATTACTAACATGATAGCATTTGTTTTATTAACGTATTAAAAATTAAAATGTTGATTTTACTATTTATTACTTTTAATATCGGGATCTACCTCAGCTAAAACCTCTAAAGCACAACAGTGCCTTTAAAACAAACTAGTAGGTATAAATCATGGTACGATGTTCAATCAAAACAGTGATTTGAGAAAGCTCCTTTCGAGCGTTTGACTCCGATGATATCAATCTGAACCTCGGAACAATGAGATGTCTAGATAATTTTTCCGCTTTCAGTTTCACATTATATTTGTCACCCACAAATGATTTAATGTCTGTCATGGGATCCCACGCAAGTCCCACTATAGACCATTTTGTGATGAAATTTCGAGAACGAACAATGATTTACTTTCTAACATTATAAAATATGAGTCCGAAATGAAAAGGGCATTAAAATTGAGTAACTATACTGCTATTATCGTCACGCCAGTTTAAAATGTATTAAAATTAAGGCATTGGTGTGACTAGTGTCATTATTAGCAGGTCAACGTTGTTGCATTTAGGATATAAAGGAAAATAGACGGCGTAAATATATGCATGGGTTAGTAAGAACTTCGTTAATAACGTGGTTTCTACAAATCTACACCCTATAGCTTGTGGTCGGGCTAGGCCATTTCCAATAGCATAATTTAACACCACAAAACATAAAGAATCTCACGTAATATTGCATATTGCCTATGCATTTGTCCATAGTGCCGACGTGTGAAAGTCCTAGAGGCGTGGCGGGCCACCATGATGCGGCGTTTCCCGAGCGGATATCTGGCATATGCATTGTGGCATGGCGTTACTTGCATTATGGGAAATCACGGAATCTATTAGCAGCTCAATGTTACGTAATATAATGTAGCCCAAGCTTTAAAACTTTTTTTTATAGCCGCGTACCGAATCGGATAGATATCGTATTGTAATGAAAGATTAGGCATATCGGTCGTCCGTGTAACGTTTCCGAGTGTAACATTGCACATACTTACTTATTAATATGTCATAATTAGTAGGTATATCAAAAATTAGAGAAATCCTCTTTTCTTTTCGCTGCTTAAAATGTTATTTAAACTCACGTCTTCTATCAATTAGCGTGAAGTTTAGAGCCATGTTTTCAACTCACAACTTTTCTTCTTCAAACTCGTTGTTGTTGGTTTTACCAATGAGATTGGTTTTATCGATTCAGTTAACACGAATTTCTATTACGATTCGCCAGTTTTTTTTTATAAATATAAAAACAAAGAAGTGGTGTCGACCAGAGGGCGGGAATTACATATTTTTATTTTTTATCCACGGTTTCGGAGTACCTAAGTAAACAGGGATACGAATAGTTCTACTAAATGACCTATAAGAAAACAAAAAAAGGTAAACAAATGTCGCCGACTTTCCATAGCATTTAACGTCCTTGGCACGTATCGTGAAACACGTTTGCAAATATATTTTTTCGTTAGTACTGATAAATATCAATAATTTTAACTAAAAATGTATGTGAACTAAAAGGTTTAAGGTTTTAAGATAAAACCAATACTGTATTTCAAAAGTGCCTGATTATGAAATAATATACCTATGTTTTTAGGATTGTTTACGTTTTTTTTGTTTTCTACTGACGAACGGTATAGTTACAAGGACAGATATTTTTGCACAATTCCAATTTTAGAGGACTTATGGCCTAAATCCCTAAAATTAGAGTGATTAAATAAATCGTTGGAGTAGACACTGGTTTCAGAATATAATAGCAGGCATACTATAATTATAAAAAAACATTCAAGTTCACTGTGTCTCACATCTCACCTCACGGAAGTCCTTTGATAATTGAAACGAAAGCGAGTTTCTCTTCAAGGCAGATATAACGTACGATATTTCGGTAAAGGTTATAATGTTATAAAGCTGCGGCACTTTATGCTGGCTTGCGTAATACAGAATTTAAGCATGAACATTAAAATTAAGGCAATTATGTCTCTTACTTACTCTCAAATTTGAGGGAATTATTATCAATCTGCTGTAATTTTGCTTGAGTGCTCATTCTACGTGATTTTGAATATTTTTTCGGGAAGCAGTTTGTTTTGAAATAACATGAACGATATAAAATAAAGTCTCATGTGAATCTCGTATTTAAAATATGGTTCTTTGAATTATCTATCTATCCCATACTGTAAAGTAAGAAATGATATAAAAACAGTTTTAATGGTTCTTTGTAGGTACTCAATGAGATATTCTTAAAATATCGATTAATGGAAACACCATTCAAGGAAAATGACGATTCCATAAATTGACGTAATATTGGATTTCATAAGGAAGGAAGAAACTATAGTTGCGGTTAACAACATGATGTACTCTGGATTCAGGTTCATAATTTTAGAACTGTGGAAACTTATTATAATATATATTATTTATGAATATTATTTCAATATACTTGCAATATCTATCGATATTCTAAGAGATGATCAGTATTGAGAAGTTTTAATATCAAAGTACCAAAAATACTTGCACTCGTAGGTACTAAATCAATATAATCGTCAATAGAAACAGCTGTAAATCGTTACTACAACGTGCTTTATTATAACTCAGTGTTAATAGAAACAGTTTCGTACTAATATGGGCATAGTAGGTACTCATGATACATGGTATCTTATGGGTATAAGAGGTACAGGCCATGACACGGCAAAAAAGTAAACGTATCACACCATCCATCAACTAAAGTTGAACACTAATCAATCAATTATTCAACATCGAACAGCTAATCATGTCTTTGCAGCAGTAACAGCAGAGAAAGTGACCGCCCGACGGCATATGACGGTAAATTAACACCGGAGCATGTACAATTTTTCACTTACGCGTTTGTTAATAAGACGGCTCTTGACGTTTTAATACATGAAGGTTGAGGGTCAAGTACGGCATTTGTTCCGTGCGTACAGTTATCGAGAGAAGTGATAGTGCGGAAATTTTATTTGCTAGTTTATAATTGAAAGCCATACTGTGTGCATCGCAGGGTTATTCAAAAGCATGCGTATAAACAGCCAATCACAGTCGCCGAGTAAGATATTGTAACTAATTAGTTTACAATTCAATAGCAATAACTAATTAGTTTACAATTCGTTTTGATAAATCTGATTAATATATTTTTGTGACATGTACATATGTTGGGCATTTTTTTAAGCATAGAAGAATCTCAAAATCATACAAGGAATAGAAGCATCAAAATGCATTGTTTTCTATCACATTAATTATGTGTTTAGCAGATTTGGTTACAGCGATGAAACTTGTAAGTAACATACTAATAAGTATTTCAACGACTTTTCACCCCGTCTGTACTGAAGTTGTAAATACAAAGCGCTTTCCAATCAGCCTGTGATAGATCACTGACATCAGTCAGATTTCGTTATCTGCGCCTGCGTCGATCATTGCGTAAAGCGTTCATCATGAGATTAGATACGGGCAACGGTTCTAACACCACTCAGTGCAATTGTAATTGAAATCAGGGGCAGGTTCTTTCTTAGTATTTAGTTGTCCGATTACAAATGAGACAAATTATATAGTTTCATGTTTTGTATCTTTTTCTATTAATCCAATTAAGTATTATGGTACGTTTTGTATACCGAAGCCACTTATCAATCAAACGTATTAAGCCTCTCATGTTAGTAATATCTTTGTAATGCGGTTATGTCATCTGCTTTTGAGATTAGTTGTCAATGAGCTTTTAATTCGAGTGTGCTGCTCTACATTGCGCGCTGAATTATTTTGTATGGATAATTGTTTTGCTCTAATTTTAAGTGAAAGTTATCTAAATGTATTTATTATGTCCTAAACTAACACCCGTTAAGACCTTCACCCGTATCCCGTATTAGAATGTCCCGTGTCCTGTACATATTCTTTTAATTTTAGCTGTTATTGATTAGTTTACTTTATCAACGGAAAATATATATCATTAACTAATTAACTACTTTTAAATCACTAAAAGATGTAGAAAAAAAAAACGAACAAATTAGTGGAAAGATAAAACAAAACAACTATTACGATCTAGTACTTGGTATTGTATCCAAGATATCTTATGGCTGACAAGCTACGACATTGTAATGTCAAGATCCAGTACTTAGGGTCCTTAACTTTGAACAGGAATTTTGAAATTTCAGGAGTGGCCTATTTAATTTTTCGCCCGGTTATGGGCCACACACTGTATAATAGCGACCTAGAATATGTTAGTAAACAATTCAATAAAACAATACTTGTCAACAAAATTATGGTCCTACAACTTTTCTTCTTCAGATTCTATTCAGTGGTAACAAAGTCGAAAAGTGGTAGACCATTTTTTTTGCTGTACATGGCCACGGATAACAGATCGATTTACTAGACTAGATACATTGCTCTCTCAATAGAATATTTGCATTAGCTAGCCAACCGTACCTCTTTTACTTTTAATGGGAACCTATATACCAATTTATAAATTAAAGTCATGATACTTACTTAAGATGAATTGAACGAAAAAAGGGGCACTTTTAACTGTAAATAAAAACAACCGTCATAGAACGAGATCGGATCTTTGTACTAGAAATGATGCGCCGTGTGTAAGTATCCGTTGCGTCAAGTTCAATATTGGTTTGAGTAGGTATCTGCAATACCTTTCCAAATGTACAGAGATAAAGAAGTTCTTACGGTTCTTCGGACGGAATAACTTACGGATCTGAAACGTGGTCGTTCACTATGGGACTCATTACGAGGCTCAGAGTCACTCAACGAGCGATGGAGAGGGCATGCTCGGGGTTTCTCTGCGAGATCGCATCAGGAATGACGAGATCCGCAGAAGAACGAAGTGACTGACGTAGCCCGAAGAATCGCCAGGTTGAAGTGGCAGTGGGCTGGCCATATTGCCCGGAGGACCAATGACCGGTGGGGTCGGCGTGTTCTCGAGTGGCGACCACGCACTGGACGGCGCAGCGTGGGAAGGCCCCCCCACAAGATGGAGCGACGACCTGGTAAAGGTTGCGGGTGTCCAATGGATGCGGACGGCTCACGACCGATCTTTGTGGAACTCTCTGGGGGAGGCCTATGTCCAGCAGTGGACGTCAATTGGCTGATGATGATGATGATGAAAGAAGTTCTATCCACTTCTCAGTTATTCTGATGGTACATTCAGACCAAACGAGCATTCGCTATTCTAGCCCCCTACTCTACGAAATTCGATCGTTACACAAAACGTGATTCCTTGATTTCGTAGAGTGGGGGATAGAATAGCGAATGCTTGTTTGGTCTGAATGCACCTTTAAAAGATCGTCATCACATCATAACTAGTGTAGCCGAATATTCACGACGTTAAGTGCCCTTAGCTCATATAATGTAACGTTATAACAACAAAATATAGCGAATAAGTATCTGGAACGGTTCCAGCGACCTTGCGCCTATTAAAAATAAAAAATATCAACTAGCGAACTCACGCACAGCTTCGCAATAAATCGTAGATCGCCCTACTTTTGCTAATAAAAGACTAACGACGTCCGATCTGAGGTTTAGGGTACTACTGATGCAATATTTAGTACACGGGTTAAGTAACTTGATTGATATGTGTAAGTGAAGTGATCGTGATGTGTAAGTGTTCGTATGTGAAGTGATTTTGGGTGTAAATGCAAAGTAACAATAGACACCATTACTAATCATTGTAGTATGAAATTGCATATTAAAATTCAAATGGAGTAAGCACAGAAGAAATATTTAATAAGAAAATACTTTGTAAAAGTATGAAGTAAGACTAAAACAGGTATTAACGCCTTCGTACTGATGAGATCAGCTAACAATTAAGTATCTTCGAATTTGTTTGAAGTGTTTATTGACTTATGATAATATATGATGAATCAACAAGGAAGCTCGATCGTGTATGGCTTGAAGGATTTATAAAGTTCAGGTACATGCTTGAAATATTTCAAATAAATAAGTAACTTAATAAAGTATCAATCATTGTGAAGTGATTGAGAGTATAAGACATCATAAATCTGTGCAACTAATCATTTAAATAACATAGAAACCATTATGTTGCTTTTAGAGAAAACAAGAGTAAAGTGAAATCCTTGCCTTAATAAATGTTTTTACAACCCACTTCAGGCTTGTTTGTATACCAGCGATAACAGCATGTTACAAACTAATTTAAAATCAATTTCATGGCATGGTATTACTTCGGCACATGTTACTAAATTGCGAAAAATTAGGTCAAATGCCAACGGCGTGAGAATCCGAGGGGATGGACTTGTGGTAAAAATAACTGGTATTTGTAGCCATGAATCCATTCGCTGCAAGATTATAGAAGATATGGTACTTAGTGGTTATCATTTCCTTCGACCAGTATCTCGTTAAAGTTGTGTTTTCTAATTTTTTAAAGGAATTACATTATATACCATGCAATTCTTTGACTGTATGTGTGTGTAACTCGGACAAGAGGTGTATCCTCATAAATCTTATAATACTTTTGCCCTATACATATAGTCTCTGCTCCCTTCCATAATAAGTGACAAACTTAATTAGTTACAGTGGAATTTGCCAGACAAACATCGATGACCGAATGGTAAGGATACGGGTCCGATTCCCGTCTTCGTGGTTTTCTTCGATTCATGTAGTAGCAAATACCTATAGCACTTATTACTATTTTAAAAACAGATTTAAATATGCAAATGATGGCAACAACTTACAGCTAAGGTACAAAGTGCTAAGGATTTGTTCAGAACTAAGCACATTGTAATTGTAACGTTGTTGCCGAAGTGATTTGATTTGTTTTAGTAATTTGTTATTTAACGAATAATCGACGGCATTTTGCTCTTTCTTGCCGCTTATGCCACTATGCCCACCGTTGCACTCATACCTATACCTACCTATCGCATAAACGTATAGATACATATTGGTCGCTTTAACTTATTGCCGCTTAAAAGCGTTCGGCCTTAATTATACAAATCTTGCTATACAATTTTTTTAAATTTTTTCCATCTACTGTTTTAAGAAAAAAACCACCTGTCACAGTAGACATCATTTAGAGACTACCGTGAACCACGAACGAAGCGTTGCCTCCCTGTCACACTTACGTACGAATTCACAAGTCCGAGTGAGAGGCAACCGTTCGTTCGTGGTTCTCGGTAGGGTCTCTGATCTCAAGTTGAAGTACGTATATATTTATCTAGTAACTAGTGTGTCATTCACTAAGCGAAACAATTAACCACCGCAGCACGTTCATTGCGTTTTATTGCCCAATAAACAAGATCAGGGACATGACACCGGGTTATCAACAGCCCAAATGTCTGAGTCACGAGTGTTGGTACACTTCTGGCTTCTAAGCCTGGGTCACTGAACCCTACCGGCCAATTTAAGAATAAGCTAAATTGTGAGCTGTAGTAAAAGGTCCCACTTTATCTCGTTGTTACTGTGAATTGTTAATGTACTCGTAAAGTCATTATACTAGCAGAGGAGGGGAGAACATTACATTCTATACAGTTTAATTAATTTTGAGGTACGTCCCTATTTTATATTAACAAGGATGTATACAATTCTCTTCTAAATAACCCGCTCTCATTAATAAAACAGAGATATAATTATGCTTTCTAAATTCAATGATAAACTTTCACGTATTATGTTTTCGGTTTGAATATAGGTATTACTTTAATCGCCTCAGTAGAGATTTGAATGCACAAGATTAATGTTAGATACTGCATTGACAACAAAATTGTGAATGATGAATTCAATGTACACTTTTACTCTGTGGCTGTCGCCCGCGGGCTATCAGATGGCGAGAACGACCGCCCTGCTAACTGTAGCGACAATTTACTTAATAAATATGGCCGCGTATCACACCCATCTGTAATTCGAAGGTGGTTGTTGAATTAAATTGTTCACTCGTAATAAAAAAATACGATCTTATTAGTGCTCCAAAATATAACAGCACATCATTCATATTCATTGTGGTCTTCGTTGTAAAAACCTACTCGTATGAGATATCATTGCTGGATGCTAAGTGACTATAATGAGGGAAACGGTGGTGGCCCAGTGGTTTAGACGTTTGAATTTCAATCCGGAGGTCGTGGGTTCAAACCCTGGCTCATACCAATGAGTTTTTCCGAAACTTATGTACGGAATATCAGATGATATTTAGCATTAGCTTTCGGTGAAGGAAAACATCTTGAGGAAAC
>JALPQI010016494.1:0-22666 GCA_025490895.1 Thaumatotibia leucotreta
GGGTTCCGTTTTTGCCATTTTGGCTACGGAACCCTAAAAAAGGTGTACAAACATAACAGAGGTATGTAATGTTTTTATTAGGAATCATTTTAAATAAATAAATTAAATGACAAAAAGGTTGTCGAAACCTGAAAACTTTATTTGACAATGACATAAGAGACTCGTGACAGATTTGACAGTAACGCATCTGTCGTAGTTTATTTGGCTTCGAACTCCAATTAGTGATTTATATTATAATGTAGTGATTTTTTTTCTACTTAATCAACCAATGTAAATCTCTGCAGTTAAACTATTTATTTGAAAAAAAAAAAAAAACTTTGAAGTACAAAAGGCGAAGTTAATGCCATAGGCCATAGGGCATTCTCTCAAAACTATGTATTAGGTTGGCGACGAGCACTGGTAAGTTTACCTTACCTGTAGCGGATTATACCCACCTTCACTATACACGTAGTATCACTCTCTACATTAGTAGCACTTTCAGTAACTTGCACATAATGCATGTTAACCCTCTAATGCATAAGACAGGCAAAAATGCATTTCAAATTTGAACCCTAACAGCAGTCAATAGAGTCCAAAACCAATGAAACCATATTTGGCTTCATATGCATTAGAGGGTTAACTACTGCACTGCTTAGGGCTAGTGGCAAACAATGTATGGGTCTATTGCACATTAGTGCCTTATCAATAATCATGCGGATGTTTGCGGTAGTTTCAAAAAGATAACTGCATTTGTGCGTAAATTAATTTATTTAAATAGGTCAACTTAGTACACAAATAACATTATAATGTTTTCTTTTCATCCTTGTACCTGAAAAAAGAAAAAAAAAACTACTATAGCGAAATAATTCACATTGAAACAAAATTGTTAAGTTGTGTTTGTCAGATATTAATTATCTTCAAAGACATCTAGATATATGCTTGTCTATGGTTATTCATCATTATATTATGCTGGTAAAAAGGATATCAATCAAATAGGCATTAATCTTTTAACCACTGTGATTTTATTCACCGCGCGTGCCCGTGTCGCAACCCATACAAATTACACCACGCAGATCAGGGTGCTTAGACAAGTTGCCAAACGCTAACGCTTAATCGTCAATCGTAAGCGAAAGGCAGCTAACTGTCTTTGTCGCACTAATAAGAGTGACAGAGAGGGAAAACTACGATACCCTAAGCGTTAGCGATTGGCAACTTGGCTAAGCGCCTAGAGCTTGCATTTAGAATAGGACATTTTTTTACATCGTAAAGACCATTTTTTGTCTTACTTATCAGACTAGAGGCGAGCTAGGTATTGTCAGATATGATATGACTAAGGCGGTTAAAAGGTTAATTTACTTAGGTAAGAGGTGGATATTTATCAATTTTGTTAAAATAGGTTACAATGTTTTTGTGGCAATATTAGTAAATAGCTTAGTGATAATGATAAGAAGCTATACTAAGTTTTACCTGAAGCGTGGAAGCAGGTATTCACCATTAAATCTTCCATCTGGGTCCTTTAACAAAAATACATTTGTTAGACATGGTTCCATTTATCTTATTTTTAACTTTACTTCATAACGCAAGTTTCAGATATTACCATACCATATTTTCCCCACGATTTCGTGAGCCAGGGATAACTAAGTAGTTCATCATATTTATTCATTCATTTAGTTAAGAAACAGTTCCAAGTTCTATCCATGTGCGTAAATCAACTTTCTCTGTCCGTCACCTGAGTCACGCTAGTTTTATGCAAATTTACGCTACTTAACTATGCAAACTTGCATTTTTCTGTTTTTAATAAGACTACACGCACGTTTGCATAATTTAAGTAGCCTAAATTTGCATAAAACAGCGTGACTCCGGTGACCGTAACCGAGGCGATAACAGACAATAGTTGATTCACCCATGTAAATGTAATCATTAATTTTAACTCTTTATTTGTGCCTCATGCTATATTTTTATAACAGAATATGAAAGGGTCAAAAGCTAGTCTTTAATCACTTTAATTATGTTACATAAATGTTATGAGAACTTTACTTGAGGGATGAGGGCCAGCACATTTTGTGTATGACAGCAACTAACGGGCGTTGTCGCGGCTATCCCGTTTTTTTTCAATTTAGAAATGCTGTCAAACATAAGACCTGCTAGGGCCGCAGGAGTTATATAAAGCGTCTACTCTATTTTTGCAGAAACATAACTTACATTGAAAGGTTCCAGTAGCTGGTTGTATATTTTCGACATATAAACCTAAAAACAAAGAAAAAAAGAAATTAATTGAGTCCGATATGACAAATCAGAGTTATTTGTATGTGTATAATTTCAGATATTACCATACCATATATTCCCCACGGTTTTGTGAGCCAGGGATAACTAAGCAGTTCATCATTTTGCATATCTTTTCTTTTAACAATGTGATTTGTGACTTGAGTCTAGCATGTATTTATTTAATATAGCATTAAATTATAATACAGACTGCAAAATAATTACCTTTTTTATATACTGCCAAGTTTTCAAAGAAGCATCATTAAAGCTGTCCCGATTTCTGATGCCCAGTTTTTATTCCGCTCCTATAACAACAAGTTGGTTACTCAAATGTTCCAAGAAGTTGTCTCCTATAGTATTACAAGTGTCTATCAGATGTTACCATACCATATTCTCCCCACGATTTTGTGAGCCAGGGATAACTAAGTAGTTCATCACATTCAAATTTAATTTCGAAAATTCTTCTGATGCTTATTTAATCATCAATATTAAACTTTTCACGACATGTCAAAAAGATAGCATGTCTATTTCGTCACGCATTTAATATCACGCGTAAACAATAGTCAATTTTTTATTATCGAATGTAAAAGTGCAGTGCAATATTTCGAATTTTGTGACTCTTATAAAATGGTCGGCATGTGTGGGTCATGAAATGTTTTGACTTCAATTATTAAGTAATTGTTGGCGAAAAGGTTAAGAATTAACGTAACAGTTATTGTAACGAACTTACTTCTAGATTTAGTTCTTTCATTCCGCTTGTTCCACTGCTACCGATAGATTCGATCTACTCTGTAAAGAAAAAAAAGAAGATTACATATCGACGCTGGAAAGGAGAAATTGGATAAGCGACACAGTGCGTACTTTACAGGAGAGGCAAAAAACCGCCGAGATTTTCGAAAAAAAATCATTAAAATGAATTAGGAGGCCAAATCAAATAATTGAAGCATTATTTATGGACATAAATATGTTTTCTATGTGATGTTTTAATTATTTAACGTATTCAAGTGTTATTTAAGGATTTACTGTCGCTTAAGCAAAATGGTCGGAAAAATTGATTCAGGTAAAATTATCTAACCAACACGTTTTAAAAGAAATAAGGAAGGTAAAAAAGTCCACCCGAGACTTACATAACAAATTCATCATGTTAAAATTATCTAACTGCCGATGTGGCTTATTTTATATTCGGGTAAAAATATATAAATTGAAAAAAATAGCATAAATATATCAGTAAGAAATATCCACATACTTAAAATGAGAAATTATTTTAGACTTCATAGTCAGTCATTTCAATTACAAGAGTAACATTCCGTGACTAGTAAACGAATTTACTTACACGTGAAAAAAGAAAGACACTGTTTTAGGTATTTTTTTAACTTTATTCCAAAAAGTAGGTAAGTGTGTGAGTAAGTAATAGTTATTGTTAAGTACTAAAAACAAATATATTTTTATTTTCTATTTGAGATCATTTCTCTTTATTTTAACCCTTAACCCTTAATCGGATAATGGGAATTATGTTTCCCACCTGTTTTGGATCTTGTGTCTGATAAGGGCTCACTGATAAGGGCAAAAACCAATGAAAATTTGGTGTGACTCGTATTTGATTAAGGGTTAAATGCATAGTGATACATCACTATGCATTTAAGGGTTGCATCATGCATCATGTATTTTCGACTCTATTGACAACATGTCAGAATTCAAATTAGAATAAATCTTTGTAAAGGTCATGCATTTAAGGGTTAAAACATGCAAAATCAACAAGGACAACTCGTTATTGAGCCAACAATAGTTAGTACCTACCTACAAACGAGGCACTTGAAAACTATCTACTTTTAACAACCGTACATGTTGGTATGTTTATCCATCGTATTGCTAACTTTTTTACTGACATTTCATTAATGCAAGTTAGGATAAGTGACAGTAGTATTCTAATGTCAATTCAGGTAAAAAGGCCTACCTAAGCGACATATGGTTCATAAATAAATGTAGGGGTAAAAATGGATAAACGCCAATAGTTCAGATATCATAGTTAAGTAATATTGTCTAACCGTCTTTAATTTTAAATTAAGATAAAGGTAAAATTGTCCAAACGACATGAGAACATATCATACAGTCAGGTAGAAATAGCTAACCCACAAGTGATGATTAGTTGTTACACAGCAAAAATATCCAAGTAAAATTTAACCTGTCATGACAAATAGGTAAAATAATCCAAGATTCATTATGTTGAATTATATTTTATCTAATCTCCATTTTCTTAAAAGTTGTCAAAAACCAAGTCGTTTAGTAGTAAAAAATGATCGAAAGTTCTCTAAATCACCGATGGGATAAGCGACACAAAAGTTGTCAGATGGATACGAAACCTAACTCATTTGACGCGGAAAAATTTGCCGATTCTAACGGTGTGTATAACTCAATATCTTCAAAAATGTCGCTTATCCAATTTCTCCTTTCCAGCGTCGATATCATATCGTAACATTTATGAAAATGTGTTTCACTGTAATAATATCAGTAATAATTCTTCATCAATAAAATTATGATATATGCTTGTAAATAGCATCATTTAAAATATGTGACGTTATCTGAGCAAAGGGACCTCATTGTCCACGGCGCTTATGGCGTTATGTTCGTATACAATACAATGCCGCGAGACATAAGCGCCATCGACAATCTGTTCCCTTTTGCTCAGATAACATCACGTATGTAGGAGAGTGCACTTATATCGTAGGAAGTATTTTGCGATGACATACCTTGAAATAATAAAACAGTTCCTGGGCACGTCACCATCTTAATTGTTGACTTCTGAAATGAGATGTTAAGACTTAAATATCTATTTGATAGTTTTATTTAACAAATTGGTGATTTGTTTTAAAAATCAGAATAGATCGATCATCAAACTACAGCTAGGGGCGATACAAAAAGTCATCACAGTATATTATTAAATAAGCATCTAATTTGGGAAATTCAATGACTAGCAAAGCATCTTAGTATACAAAACAAAGAAAGACAATAATAGATATTGTACTACATTAGCCAAACCACCTACTTCTATGTAGAACTTACCTTAATTTTCATCTTTTTCTTTGATAGTAAGCCAGTTTCATTCGTACTTTGCATTGCACCACCCTGTAAATACAAGGTGAATTAAAGCCCTCATAATATCTTTAAGGTTTAAAAATATATTTATTAGGTTTTCAGAAGAAATCAATCATCAAACTGCAGCTAGGGGCGATACAATAGTCATCATAAAAATAACTGGAGAATTTACATTTATAGGGAGAGAAACATACTTCGATTCAGTTTTTAAGATTGTGAAATTAATTGTGATGAGTAACTTGAATTTTGGATAAATGTAGTAAAAAAAGATTCATGTTTAATTATTCAGTCTTACTGAAAAAGTAATACTTTTACAGCTTGGATTACAATATGACATATTTTACAAAAATGAGAACATACCTCACTAGCTACAGGGTTACTGTCCACTCGTTACACCGTGGCGGGTACCAATTCTGGAATGAAAAATATCAAATTAAAAAATGCCACTAAATATATAAAATATATATGTAGGTACAGTTAATCAGTAAAATTTTTTCGTCAATGTAATTATGATATATGCTTGTAAATTGCATCATTGAGAACTTATGTATAATAATTACTCAAATGAATAAGGATATAATTAGCAATATTTGTGTGTGCTTACCATAGTAATAGTTTTTGCATACATGCAACCCGTCGCTTCTGAAACAAAAGGAAAAATATGTGTAGGTAAGTAATTTGGTATCAATTAAGCAGATTTGAAGTTTTTTATTTTCAAATAATCAGAAAAGATCAATCATCAAACTACAGCTAGGGGCGATACAAAATAGTCATCACAATATCACAGTAACATTTTTAATTTGAACCGGACCAGACAGTTCTCATTTAAAAAAAAAAATAATAATTTGGGACACTAAATAAATGACTAGAGCGAAAAGATCTTTTTTTGGGCCTTCGGTGTCGTAAGTACTTTTAAGTCATATTCATATACCTACCATCCAATTTTCAACATCTTGTATGTTACTGTATGAGGAGGTGATCACCTTGTATCCAACCTGTAAATAATTAATTTTGATTTAGCATCGCATACATTATATTATTTGAGGCTCCAAAGTGTTACTAGTTGTCAGAACAGATCAATCATCAAACTACAGCCAGGGGCGATACAAATAGTCATCACAGTAACAAATGTAATATCAAATCTACTCATGGACCTGTGGTGAATTTATAGGTATTATACTGACCTCATATTTAAACTGCATCACTTAATCCACTCATTCTCAGCTCACTGTCTCTGGAAAATAAACAAAAGCTTAAGATTCATAAAGCTAATGGAGCTTTAAAAGTATATTTAGAAATTTTTCAGAGTAGATCAATCATCAAACATCAGCTAGGGGCGATACAATTAGTCATCATAAAAAAAAAGTGATTGGAAAGTAAAAAAAGTGATTTATAGTTTTTTATCTGAAATATGTTAGGGTTTTCCATAAAAAAATCTTGAAACTTACCATGTGATTAACGCAACAATATTGTACCGCCAAATCTATTATCACCTGATCCTGTAAAGAAAAATATCAATTAATATTGTACAAGAATTCCAAATTTGAAGACTTGATTTTTAGTTATCAGATTTTATCGATCATCAAATATCAGCTAGGGGCGATACAAAAGTCATCACATAAAATATGTAAGTGAATAAAAAATAAAAGCTATATATCTATTTACCTCAGAAAATAGGTTATGTAGTCATGTTGATTATCAGGTGTGTTGATTAGATTTCTATGACGAGTATTTTATTCCTGTAAAAGAAGCATATTACTTACTACTCAAATAAACGGCAATTTCTCTAGGTACTCACTATCAATAATTTTTGTCAGTAATGATCAATCATCAAGAATCAGACAGGGGCGATACAATTAGTCATCATTTAAAAAGGATAAAAAATATTAAACTGAACTTATTTAATAAATACTTATAGGGTTATTGCAGATATTATTGATTGGATTAAAAATTTTAAATACTCATTTCAGTGTTCTAAACATGTATAATTTCTTACCGTAGGTATCTCATTTTCATGAAATTAGATATTGACAGCTGAAGTTTGGCCTAAAACAACAAAAATTAAAAGTTATAAAATCATACAAAAGATAATTGTAACAAGTCTTAAAACAAATTATTTATTACTGTTACATGTATTTTAGGAATACTGTCACACTCAACCCTTGGTTATGTGGCCATGAGATCACACAACTTACACGGAGTGTGATAATGTTCCTGACCAGAGTCACGCATGACAGTTGTCCTGTTCACACATCGGCTTTGGCAGGGTTCAACACTTTCTGCAGGACTGGAATAGTAAGTCCTCTGCAAATGTTAGTTTATATTTCATAAGCACTTTTTGCCAACTGTACTTTCTTTAGTTTTAATGTAATACTCATTAACATGTCCAATGCAGTAGGGGATCGTTTAACCCCTTCTAAAGTATGGTTAATTATGAGTTAACACGTTCACTGCGGTAGTGGGTTTTTAGACCCCTTACAAAGTATGGTTAGTTACGAGTTAAGCTAATTGCCGCAGCTAAGTTGCTAAGTTTACCAAGCCCAAACTTGATATGGTTAGGTATGTTGTTTCATTCCCAAGTTCCTGTGGCCTCCTGCACAGATTTAATCATCAGATCAGGTCCATGATATGATAGTATATCATCGGCTGACAACCAAAATTCACTATAAGAACTGTCACTACTCTTAGCAACCTCTTATGTCAGTATTGAATCAGAACTTAGATACGATCTCTTTCAAGTAGGTATTTGTTACTTAGTGAGTTTTGGTTGTCAACCGACAATATTGCATAGTCATTCATCAGACAAATATACTAATGAGTGTATAGTATTATGCTCCCAAAAAGAAAATACAAAGCTAACTTACCAAAATTATCTGCTGCTCCATAAATATCAGGATAGTATTTTATTCTGTAACAATAAAAGTATAATTTTAAAATGCATTTCTATAGAATGGTATCCGAGGATATTAGAAACTAGATTAATTGTCACACTCAACCCTTGGTTGTGTGGCCATGAGATCACACAACTTACACGGAGTGTGATAATGTTCCTGACCAGAGTCACGCATGACAGTTGTCCTGTTCACACATCGGCTTTGGCAGGGTTACAAAATTACATAAATGAGGGTTGTTAGTGATCATTAGAAATACTGGCAGCCAGGTCATATAAATAACGATAAGATTTTCCAGCTTGATATAGCCAGAAATTAAAAAAACCTTAATTGCAGTCAGCTTTGTAACAACAATTAAGTACAACATCTTTAGGAATATTAACTTGATCAGGGTTTTTATATTATAATATGGCTTATAGTTTGTAAAATGAACACCAAAACTAAGTTATTATCGAAATTTGATGCTTAATTATTGTTACAAAGCTGATTGAAATTAAGGGTTTTTTAACTTCACGCTAATTGGGTGACCAAAACTATGTAAATGCCCTAATATGGTGGAAAACTCTCTTATAAAATAAAGAGCATGAATGAACATACCTGTCTCTGTATGGGATGCACAAATTCCACATGCTCTTAACTTTCTCATGGTATAACTCAATCTGTAGCACCTACGAAAGAAAATAAAATGTTATTAAATTGTTTAAAAAATAATTCATTAAAATATCTTGCTATCTTTGATCAGTAAGGTGGTAAGTTTTAAATCACAAGTTTCATACGAACGAGACTATAACATAAAATTCATCATTTGAGGTGGATACTCCTTTCAAGTGCAGCATGCATTGCTCCAAAATCATATAGGGCCACATAAAACTAAGTTCACTGCCAAAGTCTGCAAAAAATATTGCTGTGACTTTGGAATACATGATGGTTTAGATCCGCATATCTTTGAGTTTCGCATTGTAAGTGATTTTGATGGACACAAATCCCGTGAGAAATTGATGCAACTCCCATGAGGATTGGGTAATTAAATTGCCCAGACATGTGATACCATTTTTACTCACCATAAATAATGCTTTCTTGATTTTCTCCAAACTAGTGTGAATCATTTTATTAACAATTGTGTTTATTGAATCTGGCCCTGAAATAATTATTCATGAATTAAAAAACCATGTTCATTAAGTGTGTATAGTAATAGATTAAAAGTTGAAATTCAGTAAGGTGGTAAGTTTGAAATCATTAAAGTTTCATACGAACGAGACTATAATATTAAATTCATCATATGATGGTATGGTATCTTCGCTTTACATAGTTTTTACATGCAGTGACTAAAAGGGTACAATATATCTGTTTCACATACCTTAAATAATACTTGCTGTACTTTCTTAAATTTCTCCAATGCAATCGCATTTGACAGCAATTTTATTTTATAAATGTTACCCTGCAAAAAAATCTGTATTAAAGACAATTAAGAGTATTTATTGGTGTACAATCATTAAGGTAAGTAGTTGTAATTCAGTAAGTTGGTATATTTAAAATCATTGAGATCATACGAACGAGACTATAATTGAAGTCATCATTTGAAAATAGTTGTTGTAAAATGACGTTATTTATACGTAAAGCTTACCTTTAAGTTGTACCAGAGATATCCAAGCCACACCTGAAATATAAAACAAATTAAGTAAAGAAAAAACACCACATGTTCTGTAATAATCACTTAACTCACCTCATTTCACATATATGGATAGTAAAATGGGACTAACAATATAACAGTGTGTGCTTAAAAGTAATTCTTTATTCTGTCCCTTGATTATTATCACTTAACCTCTCTAAGACACAAGAATTACTTCTTCGCGGGTTTTTTGGCGGCGGGCTTCTTAGTACGCGGCTTCGGGACCTTCGTTTTAGGGATGGCTTTCTTGCCGAAGGTGCCAGCGCGCGCCGCCTTGACCTTCAGGCTCTTGAACACCACTGTTCTCGCGCGGTTCCTCTTCACACGTGCCGACGTCAACTTGAAGCGATCGTAGTCCGTCATAGCGGCGCGCTTCTCTTTGTTAGCGAGCTTCTGTGCCCATTGGCTCTCTGCCCACTTCTCGTTCAGCTTAGCGTCCGTCCATGCTTTCCTTACGACGCGAGTAGGCGCTGTGAAGGGGAAGCTCAGACGGAACTTGGTCAAATGTAGCTGGTTAAGGCGGATCTGCTGGCGAGGGACACCGCTACCGGGTCCGTCAACGAGGGCGCGTGTCTGGTCAATGACATCGACTACGCTCACGAGCTTTCCTTTCAAGGGGCCCTCTGCTACCAGGGCAACTCGCCCTGGTTCAACGTACCTCGCGAATGGCATGACGTCCTGCAACACACCAAGGTTTACTTTAGTAAAAAGAAGCACTTAGCCATAGGAAAGGAAAACTTTGTTATAAAACTTGTAAATAAAAAACACAAGTCCGGCACTATTTTCCTGGTGTCACTTATAATTTAGAACAAAAATATGAATGGAACACGAATTGAAACGAGGTCACAATTCACAAAATGAAGATATATTATTAAAATGACACGGAACAAACTCGATTCAATAAGATAAAATAATTTCTAACCTAGACAACGTCTTCACGAATGAAAAGTACTAACGAAAAGAATTTCCGGTAAATTGACAGACACGTCTAAGTGTTGCCATGTGCATATCAAGCATAGGGCTCTTAAAACCGGTAAATGACGATATCCAATAAAGTCTACTTTACACGGTCCTACCGTTGTCAAGGGTTCCATAGAACTTGATTATGGAACCCTTTTTGTTTTCATCTCTAGTAACATTTTAGTTTATATTTGTCTATACTCATGGCTTCCGGTGTGCAAAATGCCAAATGTGGCAAATTTAAATGTCACTAGTCGCTATGCGACGGCGATACAACAACATAAGTAATTACTTTTCAAATAAAGTAAACAGCGAGTGACGAATATACTTAAGGATACGTTTGGTAATAATAAAACACATTATAATGCGTTTGAAATACTCAAAAACGTTAATGGAGGCACAGGTAAAACTATTCGATATACTTTTCATTGGTGATTTCCAAGTTACGGTTTATTATTGGCACTGTACACGTTTGTTTGTCTATCTCTTGTTTCATATAGTTCTCTCTTTTGCTCAAAGGTTAACTGGAAGAGATCCCTTACAGGGATAAGTTCGCCCTTGTACCTTTTTGAATTGTTGTGTATTATTTACCTGTTTTATTTGTGTGCAATAAAGAATTTACATACATACATACATTATTACTAAAAAAATATTTACTAATATTTTCATCGGTTACCGCGATAGTTACTCATGAAATAAAACTATTTTAACGGATTATATCGCGTACAATAAGTAATTTTAACTACGTCCAGGCTTATTCCTATTAAATTAGCTGAGGCTGCTCTTATCAAATCTAAATCTAAACACAGGATGGTGAAAGTCCTATTGCGGATATTTGCTGGTCGGCGAATAATGTGAAGCTTGCAGTGGCGACGTGCGAGCGGCAAGTTCTGTTGTTCGACCGCGATGGAGTGAGGAGAGACAAATTCAGCACTAAGCCCGCTGACCCTGCCGCAGGGAAGAAATCCTACGTCATTACTAGTAAATACTTATTTGTAACCGTTCAAGCGGCTCTGAGCTATGTGATCAGCGAACAGTACCTACCACCCATTATTGCTTGCGTTTCCTTACACCAGCGGCTTTACCGCAAACTTTGACATCCGCAAATTATGAGGATTAGTCTCTCTCACTCTAATAACGCCTTCGTTGGAGTGACAGAGTAAAATCCTCGAAATTTCCAAATTTCGATTTTCTCGTTAGTAGGCCTGGCGCCTTTGTAGAGCAAGGAAATTTCAGAACAATTTCGTCTGACCGTGTTTTATTTCTTTATTGTCGATTTAGCATAATGACAATGAGTTTTCTGTTTCTCAGGTTTGGCCTTCAGCGACAACTCGGAGTTGTTAGGCGTAGCCCAGAGCGACAACATGGTGTTCGTGTACCGCGTTGGCGTCGATTGGTCTGGGAAGAAGGTTATATGCAACAAGTTTCCTCTTACTGGCGCGCCAGTGCGGCTTTTACCGGCTGAACAGGGTTTTTATACGGGTACTAGCGACGGGAAGATCAGGTACCTATTTGATGGAAATGATTTTATTTTGATATAGGACATGGGTCATCAAACAGTGACTACGTCTCGTACGCATGCAGCTCCTTAGGGGGTTTATTGTATACCAATTTTATTGTCAGTAGAATGCAAAGTAACCTAACCTAACCAAAAATAAAATAAGTAAAAAAAGTTTTAAGTTAAACGATTTTTACTGCACCAAAAACTAAAAAATAAATGTTAGTTGTAACTAACCGTAGATGCTACTTTCTGTAGATTAGTCACGTGAAACTATTATCACTGTAGTCTTCCCAAGTCGGATGCTGAAAGCCACGTTTAGCCTCTATGTCAGTGGATTAAGCGTTACCTAATCGAAAACTTTTACCAAACTGAAATAAAAACGTGGGGCGTACACAATTGTGATTAAGTCACTATAATTATTTAAGAACACATATAGAAATCAAGACAGCAATCGTGTAATAAGTTTTGTTCTGGCCTCGATAAAAAATATTTACCTCTGTAGAAGTATTGGAACAGATGGATGATTAATTGCAAAATTAAAGCTACAATTACATATTTTGAACTGGTATGTTTCTTTATAATAACGCCCCACGTTTTTATTTAAGTTTGGTAACAGTTTACGATTAGGTAACGCTTAATCCACTGACATAGAGGCTAAACGTGGCTTTCAGCATCCGACTTGGGAAGACTACAGTGATAATAGTTTCACGTGACTAATCTACAGAAAGTAGCATCTACGGTTAGTTACAACTAACATTTATTTTTTAGTTTTTGGTGCAGTAAAAACCGTTTAACTTAAAACTTTTTTTACTTATTTTATTTTAAAGTTTTTAGTGCAATTGTTAAGTTAATTTCCAATACTATTCCTACTTATTCTAGATGAAAGGTGTTGTTTGTAATATGCAATACAATTATGCATGCTAGCGTTTAACTCTCGCACTTTAATCACGACATATATGTAAACGTAATGGACATTATTTTATGTGTAACGAGAGGGGAATCTCCGCTGAATGGATATTTTTACAAATCCGACACTAAAAAAATGTCAGCTTGAATGCCCGAAGTGTCTCAAATGGACGTGTTATTCATACAATACCTTAAATAACAGAGATCTGACAATAAGGAATATATCAATCAATTTAGTTTATTGACAAAATCAAGTTAAATTTTTTATATTGTACACTAATTTACACAAGTCGAATTTCGAGACTATAAAATGCAAACTCATACTGTCAGTCGACCAACCGGAGGACCGCAGGTCTGACGGAAAGTCCGACGCGAACCGAGGGCCCAAAGGGTCAATCCATGCAGTCTATCAACCGGAGGGTCATAGGCTCGACGGCACTATGGCACGCACTACGTGAACCGGAGGGACTCACATTCTCTGTCTATCGACTGGAGGGCCGCAGGTCTGAGTGCACGTCCTACGCAAACTACCTGCGCTGCCACTCTATCAGCTGGAGGGCCGCAGGCCCGACGGCTCGCCCTACGCGAACCACTCACGCTGTGAGTCTATCAGCCGGAGGGCCGCAGGCCCGACGGCTCGCCCCACGCTACGCGATCCACTCACGCTGCCACTCTATCAGCTGGAGGGCCGCAGGCCTGACGGCTCGACCTACGCGAACCACTCACGCTGTGAGTCTATCAGCCGGACGGCCGCAGGCCCAACGGCTCGCCCCACGCTACGCGATCCACTCACGCTGTCACTCTATCAGCTGGAGGGCCGCAGGCCCGACGGCTCGCCCTGCGCGAACCACTCACGCTGTCACTCTATCAGCTGGAGGGCCGAAGGCCCGACGGCTCGCCCTACGCTACGCGATCCACTTCCACTGTCACTCTATCAGCTGGAGGGCCGCAGGCCCGACGGCTCGCCCTGCGCTACGCGATCCACTCACGCTGCCAATCTATCAGCTGGAGGGCCGCGGGCACGACGGCTCGCCCTACGCGAACCACTCACGCTGTCACTCTATCAGCTGCAGGGCCGAAGGCCCGACGGCTCGCCCTACGCTACGCGATCCACTTCCACTGTCACTCTATCAGCTGGAGGGCCGAAGGCCCGACGGCTCGCCCCACGCTACGCGATCCACTCACGCTGTCACTCTATCAGCTGGAGGGCCGCAGGCCCGACGGCTCGCCCTGCGCTACGCGATCCACTCACGCTGCCAATCTATCAGCTGGAGGGCCGCGGGCACGACGGCTCGCCCTACGCGAACCACTCACGCTGTCACTCTATCAGCTGCAGGGCCGAAGGCCCGACGGCTCGCCCTACGCTACGCGATCCACTTCCACTGTCACTCTATCAGCTGGAGGGCCGAAGGCCCGACGGCTCGCCCAACGTTACGCGATCCACTCACGCTGTCACTCTTATCAGCTGGAGGACCGCAGGCCCGACGGCTCGCCCTACGCGATCCACTCAAGCTGTCAGTCTATCAGCCAGAGGGCTACAGGCCCGACGACTTACCCTACTCGATCCATTCACGCTGACACTCTATCAGCTGTAGGGCCGCAGGCCCGACGGCTCGCCCTACGCGAACCACTCACGCTGTTAGTCTATCAGCCAGACCCAACAGCTCGCCCTACGCGAACCACTCACTCTGTCAGTCTTTTAGACGGAGGGCCGCAGGCCCGATGGCTCACCTTACGTGAACCCGAAGCCCCAAGGGTTGAATTCACACTATCGACAAGCCGACCGCAGGTCCAGCGCTACGTGAACTACCCACACTGTCAGCGGTTATGGCACACTAATAGCGGTTAAGGTAATATTGCAGTATCAGTTTTGAGGATTTGGAAGTGAATATTCAATGTAGTTATATGTTTTTACCCATTAGCTAAAGTATTACTTTAAATTCAACATTTCGATAAACCTGGCGGTTATGACAGGCAGTGACACGTGTCTCGTATAGCATCAGGTTTGAGGAGTTGGAAGTCAGTATTAAATCCGTCTGTATCTTTTCGTCCAATATTCCGCAGGGTTTGAAGACGAAAGTCTTTGATCAGTGTATGTTGCCAGTGATGACATACGGTACTAAGCCGTGGTCGCTTACAATGGGCCTCAAGGCTCAATGTCACCCAAACTGCAATAGAGAGGGCTATGCTAGAAGTCTCTCTGCGATATCGGATTAGAAATGAGACCATCCGCAGCAGAACCAAAGTAACAGATATAGCTCTTGAGCGGGGCTCGTTGCGCGTGGAACCGATGGCCGTTGGGACGGTAAGGTTCTCGTGTGGCGGTCACGTACTGGAAGGCGCAGCGTGGGTAGGCCCCCCACAACGTGGACTCATGACCTGGTGAAGGTCGCTGGATGCGGGTGGCACAGGGCCGGTCCTAGTGGCAATCTTTTGGGGAGGCCTATATTCACAAGTGAACGTCTTTCGGCTAATACGATGATGATGATGATAATGATAATGAAATCCGTATGTTTCTACCAAATATCTAAAGCAGTACTGCAAAATCTACATATCGCTAAACCTAGCGGTTGTGGCAGGCAGTAACACTGGAGTATCAGATTTGAAGAGTTGGACGTTAGTATTAAATTGGCATGTTTCTACTTAATATCCACAGAACTTCTTTAAAATCAAGATATGTATCGGTAAAAGATAAAACTTGCAGTTATTGAGGGCAGTACTGCAGCATCAGGAGTGAGGAGTTGGAAGTCAAGATCGGGCTGTTAGTATTTGATTATGCCAAACATGCTATACTTTCATTTTCACGTGTCTAACACTCTCGGTTAAGGTAAGCAGTACGTCTGCAGCATCAGGCTTTGAGGATACAAGAATACAAATATCATAATATTGCATTGTCATGGGGACTTGATAAGAGTTCCAAATTTTATTGATTTCGGTGCATTAGAAGTGGTCGAAAAATCAATCACAAGATTTGAAGCATCGACGACAGTTGATACGCGGTGAAGTTAATAAAAACCGTTTAAAAAAAAGAGGAGGTTTTCAATTCGTTTTTTTTGTATTTACTTGATTGCTCCGAGAATCGTGCACCGGTTTTTTTATGGAACCTGTATAACCCCGAGATGGTCCCGTTGCCTACTGTTCGCCTGACAAAGGTTTTCTTCTTGCTTATGCGAGAAGATTCCTTATGGAATAAAAAATATACAAGGGTCGTTTTGCCCAGGTCCCTGGACTGTAAAAGCAACAAGAGCTCTAGCCTATGGTCAGGTGGCGCGTGTTGCGTGTCTCTCGCTCGCGGCGACGGCACTTTAGCGTCAGGCCATGTGGATGGAACGCTGTTCGTCAATGGACGGCTGTTGCTGCGATACGCTCTGCCGCCTACTGCTCTTGTTATGCTGCCGCCGTATGTAAGTGATTGCAATGTAGGTGTCGTTGATGGTATAGTCCTAGTTGATTTCGGTCATAGCGATTACTTTACTTTTACTGGACTTGGCTCCAGTAATGCCCTGGCCACGACATTGGTCTAAGGCGACTGGCTAAGGCTAACAGCGGCGAGCGAATTAAACAAAATCACGACCGCCAAAGAAGCATGCCACGACAATTCGCTGTGGGCTAAATCGCGCGCGAATTTACTTGCGCGACCGGCTAAGGGCGACCAGCGGCGCGGCGGGCGGCGAGATTAAACGCACTGGCGGTTTGAGCCATGCCCACGACTTCGAGCGGCGCGAACGGTCTTAGCGGCGGCACGTATCGGGCGGAATTTTAAAGATCAAAATATTTTGTTTTATTCGCTCCGCGATGTTGGACACATAGGCGTTTATAAGTAAAATTTTAAATAGGCCTGCCTTGTGGATGGCACAGCATTCGCAACACAAGTTGCGGCATGTAATAAAACGGTTATGGGAAGAAATAAAAGAACATTTTCCGAATCAGAGCGGTAAGTTTAATATTATTGTATATTAAATAGGATTGCTTACAAAATAATTTATAAATAATAATTTCGAGACACTGAAGAGCCACTTTTGATAATGATATTTTGCGTCCTTTGATTACGTCCCATTCGCTCACCGCTTAGGCGCTTTAGACCGTTGTCGTGGCATGCTCACCGCTTAGACCGTTTTCGCCGCCCCGCTCGCCGCTGCCGCGGTCGCCTTAGACCAATGTCGTGGCCAGGGCATAAAAGTAAAGTAATCCAATTCTCGGGGTACAATGTTTTCGCTGAATTAGATATTTACATACCGAATAGCTTATTGGATTACGCTCATTGCCGACTAGCAATTATCATCCAGTATCATCAAGGGCTTGTCCATTAATCAAGTCATACGATTTTGGCCTATTTTAGACCCCATGGTGATAAGTGGTGATATTTTCAGGTAGTCAATATGACGTGTAATTTATTGGCAACTTATGTAGTCCACTTGAATTTACGTACCTACTGCACACGTGATGGGAAAAAACTTTTTTGCTAACTACGAGGTAAATGTCCGTGAAGTTTTAAAACTCGGTTCAGCATTTCATCTGACATCTGTTTACATTTAAAAATAGTTTAAAAAAGTACAGATTATTTTTTATTTGTTTTACTAGGTAGCTAGTGCTATTCAGCAGAGAGTAACAAAAAATTACACGTGATTTGTCCGATGACCCCCTTCTCCCCTATGGTGATAGGTAATTGGTGATTTTTTCTTGACATAAACTAGTTATTTATTTATATACATTTAATTACACGTTAGTTAACAGTATTACACCAAAGCACTTACGACATAATACAGTATGACGTGATTAATGGACAAGCCCCAAATAATGTAGGTAATAAGTGTATTCCCTTTACCTGTGAGTTTTTAGGACTAAGAATAGGTCATTAGGACATTTTTGGAAGTCTCAGAAGGGTCGTTTTGTTTTTGTAAATATGCTCGTTCTAATACTACTTCGGTACCTATAGAACTACTAATTCTGAAACTTGAGATACAATAACTTTAGAACTACTAATTCTGAAACTTGAGAATTTTAAAAAATATCCCCTAAGATTTATTCGACTTTATGCACTTATTTTTTGGCTAGGTATCCTGTTTAAAGATACCTCTAGGACATAAGTAAGCTAAATAAATAAAAATTAGACCTACACAACATGTCGTGTAGGTAATAAAACGATTTGTTGACGCTTTATTTCTCGATTAACGACGATAATATTCCATAATGGCGTGGCAGTTGATCGTGGGCGGCTGCGACGGTCGCGTGGCGGTGTACGCGGCGTCGGGCGGCGCGTTGCTGCGCAGCGTGGAGCCTGCGCTGCCGCACGCGCGGGACCTCACCGCCGCCGCGCCCAGCCCTTCCGGACAGGTAGTCATCGACTATAGGTAGTGGCTAAGATCTGAAATCGAATTGGAGATCAAAAATGTAAACAAATGGGATACCGCTACAAAAAAATAATCACGAGAGGTGGGTAATCTAAAATCATTGAAAAACTTGAAATAAATACGCATTTACAGGCACTGACTCTGAAGTATAGTTTTTAAATATTTTACAAATTTTTAATACCGTACATTATTTTTTTAATGATATATTTCTCTAGTTTTAATAAAATGTAGGGTGTTTAATTTATACTACTGGCAATAATAAGAAGTTTTAAACATTTGGTTCGCAGTTATTACAATGTACCTACTGAAAAAAATCAAAACAAGATGGTGCTCCAAATGACTTTTTTTATGAATTCATAAAAACTCCTAAAGCATTACAAAGTACATGGATACATATTTTAGTATTTTTACCTACAAATCAATCATTTAAATTTTTTAATAGAAATGGATTCAATTGTAACTATAGATGAAGACTGGAATTCGTTCCCCGACTATTCTAAACATTAATGTAACACGACATTGGTTTTCAAACATTGATTATGTTGATTATTTACAACATTCTAGTAAATTTTCTTTGTATTATTTTTGTAATCAGGAACCGTGGACACTCAGCCGTATGTTTTTTATAATCATGTTCAAAAATATGTTAATAACTGTGATACTTGTGTATTGAACATACTTTGACTTTCGCGTATCTACACCTAAACATCAAGCATTGTCTTCGGTTTAACACCTGTAAGGATAGTTTGTAAGTGTGCAAATAAATAAAATAAAATAAATAACCCATCTCAAAATGCGACGTTAATTTATAAAGGTGTTAAAATATAAAAAGTTTTATACCCCTGGAATGTCACTGTAACATTGACTTTATAATGTCATGTCATTGTCATAGATTGTTTACATTTTTGATCTCGAATTCCATTTCAGAGCTTACAGTCATATACGAGCCCCGATGCAGTGGAGTTCGTCTAGTTCGAAACAATTTTTACAAAATTTTGAATATTTTAAAAATGATCACATTATGCTAAAGATAAATTGTATGAACGTTAGTAATGGTTAATGTACTACATTTCAAGAGACACAACAATCTGAAGTACGCTTTTGTTGTTTAATAAATCGATTTTAACAAACCAGTGTCTAAATTATATTTTCGTTCACCACCGTAATTCCGCGCTTATAAGCTTGACGCAAAATTCGCAGTGCATCAGGTGTACCATGTCGTCTTTAATATTAATGGCGTTCTTTACATTCATTGATTATTTACAAAATTAAAGATTGTGGAAAAAATTAAAAAAAATACCTCTCGTAAAATAGTTTTTTTTTATTCTGATTTATTAAGTCCAAATATTTTATACTCAAAGAAACTACTTTAGTACTACTATTGAATAGTGAAAGGTTTTGTCTCTAAACCTTTTCCCCCGGATGAACGGGATAATCTCGAAAAACTGTCTAACTGGACGAGAACATATGCATCGAGGCTCGTATCGATCAGTTTAGGCGGCGGCAACGGTGATATGGCATGGCAGACGCAGACGCAGACGTTCGTGTTCGTACCCGTGCTTTATATGTACGCCACACGCACGCTTGTTTGGAGCGGCGACGGGACCAAGTTGAACCTCGCCTCTCATATACAGTGACGTCAATTGTCCATTGTCCAGCCATCCCGATTATGCAATAGTCCTTTAAAATAGTGTTCACCTATTCAATTGTTTGTTGCTTTGATTAAACCAGACGCTAGCAGTGGGCACATTCGACAGCTTCGTAGTGGGCGACCTGAAGGACGGAGGGCTCGACCTCACGTTCGCGCCCGTGCCTTACCTGTACGCCACGCGTGCGCTTGCTTGGAGCGGCGACGGGACCATGTTGAACCTCGCCTCTCATATACAGTGACGTCAATGTCCATCCATCCCGTTGTTGCAATAGTCCTTTAAAATAGTATCTAGTTATTCAATTCTTTGTTGCTCATTAAACCAGACGCTAGCAGTGGGCACTTTCGACGGCTTCCTAGTGGGCGACCTGAAGGACGGAGGGCTCGACCTTACGTTCGTCCCCGTGCCACATCTATACGCCACGCGTGCGCTTGTGTGGAGTGGCGACGGGACCAAATTGGCCGTAGCTTCGCAAACCGGCGCTGTTATACTGCTCGAAGCCGTTTTAAGGTAATTCGCTGACATTTGCATAATTTTGTTGATGATTTTAAGAAAGATGGAACTTAGATTCGAAATCCCCAATGTCTCATTTACTAATTGAAACTATTTCACTTAGTTTTTAAATAACTGCACTTCTTTCTGCATTTAAGTAAATCAATCATTTAATTTCATTAACATAAATGTTTAAAAAATAATCTTTTCATTTTCAATGTCGATAATAAGTATCAATATGTGTAAAGTGATGCTCAATCATAGGTAAGACAACTAACTACTATGATTATGACTATGATTGAGCAAGATACGCTATTTGCATAAATTAAATGTTTAACCGAGATAGTGAACTAGCTACGGGATGTTTGTGTAAGACAGATCTAGCAAACTGTTTACCTGTTTGAAGAGGGTATGTTTGCTTCCTGTGATGAAACTGAAAATTTTACATCCTAATTTTCCTCGTTGATTTAGACTTAATCGTTTATTCAGGAGTTATACTTACCATTACTTAATAAATAATATGTAAGTATTTATGTAAGTCGCCGCTGTATTCAATTTAAACCTTCTTCCCTTTAGTAATAAGTTCCGAATATTACCGTACCCATATTTTATAGACGTGACTGTACCGAAATATCTCTTACAACGTTTTACAACTCACAACAGATTGTTGGGTTTGTAATTATCTTGTGATAAACTTACTAAAGATTTTTAGGGTTCCGTAGCTAAATGGCAAAAACGGAATCCTTATAGATTCGTCATGTCCGTCTGTCCGTCTGTCATAGCCGATTTACTCGGAAACTATAAATGCTACAGTGATGAAATTTGGTAAGAATTATGTGTTGTATAGACCATTACAAAATTATGATACTATATTGTAAAAAAAATAATTTTGGTTGGGGCCCTCCATACATGTAACTGAGGGATATAATTTTTTTTTAGATGTATATTAAGCGTGTGAGGTATCAATAGAAAGGTCTTTGATTAATGATGATATGAAGGTTTATATTTCACATTTTTATTTAAGCGAACCGTTTTCGAGATATCAGCTGTCAAAGTTTGAAAAATGTGTCCCCCCTCTATTTTTTAAACTATGTGGTAGATATACAATTCTAAAAAAATATGTTATGCATATTAATAAACTCTATCAACGATTTTTGGTTTAATTAAATAATCTCTTATAGTTTTTGAGATAGGTTGAGTTAACTGTATTTTTTTAATAATAATGGTACGGAACCCTTCGCGCGCGAGTCCGACTCGCACTTGACCGGTTTTAATTTGCTACGGGATACGGCGTAACGCTACCTGAGCAAATTATTTATTGAACCACAAAAAATAAATTAAACGTAAGTTAGAGCAGCCGAGAAATTAAAAAATCATAAATGTTGATATCTGTCTTTGTATTTGCAATATAATATTATAAAGCTTTCATTGAAGTGACAAGGACAGATACCCGAAATTTACGGCGTCTGTGATTTCGATCGATGGACCTTTAGACGGTATCCTGCCTTTTCGTAATTTCATTTTGCCGAATATCACTTGCCAACCAATTTTCGCAGATGATTCACTTGGCATACCAATATTTTCCAAATTATTATTTGCCAAGGGAGCGTTCAAGTATTACGTAACGCAATTTTTGTAGATTTTTGACCCCCCCCTCCCCCCTTTGTAATGCACCGTAACGTTCTTGTGTGCCCCCCCCCCCCCCCTAAACGTTACGTAACACTCAAATGACCATTTTTACCCTAAAGTCGCCAAAGTTATGTTATAGTTTTTATCCTTGCTATAGTTTTAATTACCGGTAATCGGATTCTCCGTGAAATGTAACTGAAAAGGGTTGCCAATTTGGGGGTTTTGATTCCCCAGTTTTTTACTTAAAAAACAATGTTACGTAACGTGTTATAAGAGAGACCCCC
>JALPQI010016495.1:0-29676 GCA_025490895.1 Thaumatotibia leucotreta
GATTCGTCAGTTTTTCTCCGAAACTTTTTACCGATTTACGTCATTCAATGTCAGTTGACGGAGGACAAAATTAATTACTGGAAATCCTAATTAATTTGTGTTCATCTTATTAAAAGTTTGACGTTCGTTTTGATTGTTTTGTTTGGCGATGTCCTTGCGATGCCTCAGGGTGAGTTGGTGCTTTGTAAATAGTTGGTAAACGTTTTGTATACATATACCGTGGCGATAAATGCGAAGATTTTGAGGAAAGGAGGCAAGGGACGAGCTGGATGACAAACGAGCTAAAGATCCGACCACAGTCAAGCGGTCATCAACTACAATTATGTTGGTGGGGTGCTGACTTGCAGCGAATGTGGTCGCACGTCTGCTGCAAAGATTGGCTATGTCAGACACCTGAAAACTCATGAGCGACGCTTTCAGTCAGCCCGATAATTCAATAGCTGTGGTCAAAAGCGGGCTGAATACGATGTTTATTTTAGAATAGGTTCGAGTATTTCAAAAATCAGCAATCTAAAGTGGCAATGGGCAGGTCACATTGCACGCAGAGCAGATGGTCGATGGGGTTGAAAAGTGCTCGAGTGGAGACCACGGCTAGGCAAACGCAGCGTAGGAAGTCCACCCACAAGATGGACAGACGACCTTATGAAGGTTGCCGGGACACGTTGGATGCAGGTCGCATCTAACCGGTACATGTGGAGGTCCTGAGGGGAGGCCTGTGTTCAGCAGTGGACGTCTTATGGCTGAATGATGATGATGATGATTTAAAAAAATGTTGCATCTACTGGTGACCCTGGATGGATGGCTCGTTCCTAGGCCAGAGAATAGGTACCTATGTAGCTGATAATTGGAAAAATGTGTGGCGTGGAAATGTAGCCAGCTAAATGGTACTCCCACTTTAAAGGGGATTGATTTGGGGATTTCAGGTAGGTGAGTTTGCATCTCAAAATATTCTTTTAGTAGTTTGTAATAAACAAAAAAGGTACGAGTAATTAATGATATGCTTTCATAAATCGTTTTTTTTTTGGGATTAGAGAAAGTAAATTCAAATCACCATTTTCATTTTCCATGTCAACAGAATCCCTAACTGGGATTCTATCGAACCCTTATTATACACTGTACTTCTACAGCTTCATACGATTTTGCCTAACCACTCAATTGCTTTTGGTAACTGTGGTTACCAGCTGTCACTCTTATTTTACATAGAAATAGAGTCTATCGCAAAAATCAAACCATGTGAGTGGCTAACAACTTTTCATTGAAATACCTAAAGATCATAGATATTTAAAAGGACTCACCTCAATGCCAAAATAAGCGAAATCTACACATCCCACAGGGCAGGTAAACGATCAAAACTTCACAACCCCGATTGCTGACACGTGGCAACATCAAAACTTTTATTACTAATATTCAATTCCAAACGGTCACACTCGCCACCACAGACATAAAAAAACATACGACATTTCAGAACTTAACGTAAAACTAGGTATATTCTAGAACAAGAACATCGTAAGCGGCGTGGCAATCGGTCGGAGTAATCACTAATATACGGTGTTTCTTTGAAATGGGCATTGGAACCCTAAATACATTACATGATATGTCAGATCGAATACAGACTTACGTCTTTTTAGATATAGGAACGTAAGGGATTACTCGTACTTCAAGTGACGAAGGTCTAAACCTTTTCCAAGCGCTCACCAAATCGGAGACTGTCCAGTTTCTTCCTAACCTCGGTTTCCATAGTAGCTTTGACTGTTTAAAGGTCAAGTTTTACTGGGTTTGTAAAAGTGGTGTAAATAGGTGAAAAGTTGACGTGAAGGGTTAGGTATGGGCTTGTGACACGACGAATATCATTTCGGAGTACGGTGAGAAACTTTATTGAGGTAAATGTTACAGAGGCGCGTGTAATGTGACGTTTTAGCGACTCAAATATTTTATTTACGGGTTTTTGTTAGAACGTTTGTTTACGAAATAGATGTCATATCTTTATCAAACTTTGAATCCCACCAGAGTTTTTCAAAATAAGTCCACTATTTGCTAGGACAGGATATTTAGAAGGTATCACTTCAATCCCAAAATAAAAGCGCTTGTGGTCGAGCGGTAAAACACACGGCTGCTCTTACGCAGCGGTTGTGAGTTCAATCCCCGGCAATCAATAAGATTTTGCAAAAACTTGAACGAAATATCATATTATTTACAAGTGCTTTATATTGAAGGAATACATCGTGAGGAAACCTTCATACATCTGCGAAGAAATTCAAGGGTGTATGTATGTGAAGTTCTCGCGATACAGCGAGAAAATGCTGCCAGCGTTCTCGGTACAATGCCACAAGGGCAAATCTTAGATATAGGTTAGGTCAGTTAGATTAGTTAGATTTAATTTATGTAGGTACCTATATAAATTGTGTAATTTTGAAAAAAATTAATAAAAAAAAACTATTTCAACAATATTTTGGTTTCCGAGGGCAGAAGCACGAGAAGGGTGTGTAAGAAAGCGTAGTTTACTTTAACAACAAACATCGTAAAAGATTCCTGAACATATGATACAGTTTAGGGCTACAAATAAAAAAGCTGTCAAAAGTGACACCAATAAAAGTAGACGCTCATTTTGCGAATTTCGGGAACTGTCGTTTACTCGTTTGTGGAAGAAAATGTCTTGTATATGACAACATACATACTGTGTGTGTCTATGATACTGGCTTTTATCGACACCGAGGAATGCGATGCAGATTTCTAGCCAAACCGTGAATATTATTCGATTCAAAATGCTAATTTTAAAAGTAATTACCTTTCCCAGAAAAGTTAATTGAGAAGCAATCAATGTACTTCAAAATGAATCGTTAATTTGCACTTGACAATGACAGATCGCAGCCACTCACAACGTTTGACAACTAAGCAGTACACGCGTTACATTGATCGTTTGGAGGAAATAAAATTAACTGTACGGTCAATTTAATTATTTGTCAAATGTTAATACTTGAAAACGATTGCTAGTAATGCGTATTATTACCTATTTTCGTAAAAACCTGGGTCATGGAAACACACTGTACAATAATTTAATGAATATAAGAATACTTATTTGTCACTAAAAAGATTAGAAGGCAAAGACAATTTTGCCTCCTAGTTCTTCCTAGTTCTGGAACTTTTTTCGAAGCCCAATATCATTTGTTGTTACAAAGGCACAAATACTTCGGTGGCTCAGCCAGATACTTAGAGTTTTTGGGAACCGATCGAGCGGAGAAAAGAGCATTTAAGGGAAAACCGACAGCACGCCGACCGGTCACAGATATCGATGGGCGGATGTCGTGGATACGGATCTGAGGGACCTCCAGGTTGAAGACTGGCGAGAAACTGCCGAAGATCAGAGTCAGTGGAGAACAGTCGTGTTGGACGCCAAGACTCACTTTGGGTCGTTGCGCCAGAGGAGTAAGTAAGTTCTTCCTAATCAGAATACAATACCGAATCGGCCTTTAAAATTTCACGCCTAGCTTGGTGCTGCGCAGCTGCTGTGCGGCTCTATAAAATTTACGGATCACTGTTTCTGTTACACTCTGTATAACCTTCCCCGCTCATGTAAACATGGCATTACCACACTAAGCAGAGAATCTAACGAGTGTTCAATTATTCATCAATTAATTATGTATACTGACACTTGGCGGTGGTTACGCTTCCTGGTAAAGACTTGTTTCCTAGGTGCTTATTTGTTACAGTCGATAATGGCATCCCATTTCCAGTGCCTAAGGTTGCTCGGTCCTCGACTGGCTCTAATAACGTTTTTTTACAATATTGCTCTTCTTTGTGATACTATTCTAGTCGTCAGTAAAAAAAAAGGAAACAAACCTAAAAACTTGCATTCACACAATCTTGGTTCATTACTTACCAGCTTATATTAGTTATCAGCCATAATTAACTAAGCAAAAAAGACGATAATTATCATACTTTAAAGGCTTGGCAGGAAAGAACCGCTTAGAATTGGAACTCGTAATGCATTTTTTATTCAGTTTTACTAATTTATAAATTTTATTTACAGCGTAGAACGGCACGACGATCTTTCCCGCTACCAACCGAGTCTACCAACCATTACGATGAATTTTCAGTATATAGTACCAAAGAGCTCAATAGTATGGTAAAGTCAGTTTTCCATGTACGTTTTCGATGTTGGTCCCATACTGAAAATTCATCGTAATGGTTGGTAGACTCGGTCGGTAGCGGGAAAGATCGTCGTTCCGTTCCACCCTGTATACATATTAATTATTAAGGTATGTTTTTAGTATGTGCCTAATAGTGGACTTTTTTTACCCGGAAAGCAGAAGATTGAGGACTTATTCCATTTGCCAGTAGAATCTAAAAAAAATTAAACAAACATGGCTGACTTTCTATAGTATTTGACGTCTTTGACACATATCGTGAAACACGTTCATAGATTTATTTTTATCTTAATACTAATCAATATCAATAATTATAACTAATACATGTAGGTATATGAACTCAAGATTGGTTTTAAGGTGGTGATAAGACCAAGATTGTGATCTGAAAGTGCGTGATTAATGATTATGAAATAATGCACGAGTTTGTTTGCATTTTTTCGTTTTCTACTGGTGCACGGAATAGCATACAGGGTGTTATATACAAAATGTGTTATTTACAATCATCATCATCATCATCATCAGCCTATGTTAGTCCACTACAGGACGTAGGCCTCTCCTATTAACTATGCTTATAGACGCATTAGGAGGTAAATGCCCATAATCGCCACGCTGGGCAAGCGGGTTGACGATCGCAGTAATGTGTCCACTATGATGACGCTGCTGCCCATCATCAATCTTGTAGAATGGCCAGTGACACTTCAATCCCCTAGTCGACTCTTACGACACCCGCAGGAGGAGTTGGGGTGGTGACAAATATATTCTTACTGCCGTCACCACACTGCTATTTACAATATTTAAGGTAATTGTCATCCATGTGGCATTCGTTTTTTCCACTGTATAGCTCTAATAGAAGACACCCGAAGGCTTTTCGAACAATAAACTTCGCATTAGGTCATGTTATGTATCCTCAAGTACACAACTGGTGGAGCAGGTGCATAGTTGCATCGTAATCACGCGTATACGGTAAACCGGTTGTAAAGTGCATCCTAATGCTTGTAAATGGTTCTCCGGCGTTTCATTGCCAATAAAATCTAAAGAAACATAATTGTGGTCATTGTGAGTAGGTAGTGTCTTTGCCTGAAGAACAAACCCTGAGATATTAAGGTGGATTAGTAGGCGGAAATGCATCAGATTTTTTGATCGTATCAGATGTCGGTTCCAATATGATTATTAGATTATTAGAAAATTAAAAACATAAGGGGTACATAAATTGGCAGTTACTGTGGTTTAGGAATTGCGCGGTAGAAATGTGAACAGGGTTGTAAAAGGATTTATATAATGTACGAATATAAAATTTCTTCCATCTACTCTACAGATACGTCACGCTAAATACCTACACAATGAGTAATAAAGGGCTAAGGTAGCAAACATATATTATTGTCCTAAGGTGTATACAATACAAGTATACGCCTTGTCATTGAACACATGTTTGGAGACATGCCAATGTTCTGACTCAGCTGATGCAGCCATTTAATAATGTGGCTGTTTATGTTATTATACCATAACGTGCTTATAGATAGGAAAATTAAAATACGAGTATGCTTTTATTGATCTATTTTTAATACGGTTAAATAGAACATTTAAACTTCAAGTAAGATGGAACGGTTTTTTTATGGGGTAAGACAAAAAGTCGTATCTGTAGAGTAGATGGAAGAAATCATAGATTCGTACATCATATATAATACTTATACAACCTTGTTCACATCAATTTGGACATATACACAAAACGTAGGTAATTTTTTTTATTTATTTATTTATTTAATATATCTACAACTAACAGCTGACAAGCCAAAGTGTTATAGATGGTAAGATAAAAAACACTAAGCAATAATAAATTGATCAGTACAAGTAGCTTATGTTAAAAATAACATAGGTACATGATTATCACATTTATGTTACTATTTCACAAAAAACGCAAGAATTCATTTTTAAGTTTGTCAAGGTTGTCCGCGAACAAATCGGAGCCTGGTGCAAAAAATAAAAATTTATTAAGCAGAATACGGGAGCGGACAATGGAGAAAACTGGTGAGCCATCGTGCGGGATGCCTCATCCGTTAGGAGGCGATGGCAGAAACCACGCAAGTAGTTGTCAGGAACATAGAATAAGGTACACATCCTTGATAGTAAATTTGAGCAATCCGATTCTCCTCTAAGATATAAAAAGAGATCGATGTAAATGGATAGTTATGGCCTGGCACAATTTTCGAATTCCTCGTTTCCTTATAAATAAATTGTTAAGTAAACCATCAATAAATGTACCTAGTATATTTATTACACGGGGTGATTTTTTATTCACCAGACAAACTTTAGCGGGTTAATTGATTAGTTTAGCGGGTTTACAGGTCATATTGATGTCAAACTTATTCAAAACAATTCGGGAAAAAAGTCTGATGTTCCATACAAAACCTAAAACATTAGTAGGCGAAAATGTATGGAACATCAGATATTTTTCTCGAATCGGGTGTCGGTCCTACAGTAAAATTTTGTCAACATGACCTGAGAATTAACTCTCTAAAATTTGACCGGTGAATAAAAAATCCCCTTCTATCATCGTCATATCAGCCGAAAGACGTCCACTGCTAAACATATGCCTCCCCCAAAGATTGCCACAATGACCGGTCCTGTGCCACCAGCATCCAGCGGACTCCTGCGACCTCCATCAGGTCATCAGTTTATTCACCATATGACCGGAGAATTAACTTTCTAAAATTTACAAATAATCAAACAATACAAATAATAAAGATAAGGTATCTATTACCAAATGGAAAGGAATGGAAGGAAACCCTTAATGGAAGATATTTCTTACTCGTAAATACCGACCTAATACGAAATTTGTTTAGTTTAAGGTCGAATAAAAACATGCAATCCCATTGAATAGCACTTTTTTATAGGACTTAAGGCGTATATACATTGTATTTGTCCTTACTGCCAACTGAGAAGTCTTATTACAAAGCCATAAGGTGTGTATTGGCTTCAACTATTCTGTATTAGGTACTGGAGACGGTGTGGCATGGCGGCATGCCTGCGGCTAATGCTCAATGCCAGAGCCATAACTTAGACGTCCACTCACGATTTTAGACTCGGCTTATTGTAGATACGGGACTGTTAAAGTAAGGGACTCGCACTACCGCATCCAAACCAAGCCAAGCCGACCAACCATAGCCTATATAGAGCGTTATCTGTCAAGTGTCGGTGGGTGACACAGACTAAATATTGTACGTCTATGGTTGGTGGGAGACGTGTTCAGTCGCACCATTTAATTCAAGTTTATTTTATTTTATTAACAGGGTTAAAAGGGTTGTTTTAATTTATGTTACCAACCGTGACCTCACTAATGGCTCCAGTGGAAGACCAGCGCTGGGCTGTGTCTACAGCCCAGCAAAATGCTGAATTGGAGACCATTTTGTAGCACTTTGTTTAATTACATCTATGTTTATTTTATGTTTTAATGTCTATGTTGTGTCACGAATAAATGTTTTCTCTTTCTTTCTTTCTTTCTAATCTACTTATATGAACATTTTTTTATGTTCAGCGGCGACATTCCTGCAAGTGGTTCCATCTATCCGGCACATTATAATTTTTTTAATAGTTCTTTTAATACGAAACCAGTTAAAACGTATATTTCCAAAATCGAACCGTAAACTGACATATAAATACATACTTAGACAGGGTGTAAATTCTTTTTGGGTCAGTAAGGGCAGCTACCAGATCTATAGTAGCTACGCAAAAATATTCTTAGAAGACCTTCGCTCGATTTTAATTTAACGAAGATTGGCATTTACAGATTCTGAAGAAAATGGTCATTTTTGACAAAAAAAATGTTTCATGCCAATCGATCCTGTTTTTGTTCATCAGCGCCAACATAGTGGATACATTACTGCGATCGCCAATCCGCTTGCCCAGCGTGGCGATTATGGGCATTTTTCTTCTAATACGTCTATACGCATAGGTAGTTAATGGAAGAAGCCTATGTCCAGCAGTGAACTGACATAGGCTGATGATGTAATTTATCTTTCAGAATTTACATCAATAGTAACTCCGAATCTACCTCAAAATTGATCTATCCAAGCACGTGCCTTCAATTCTCCGTGTAGGTAGTGCCCTGCTGAGATTCTGGCTGGCGTTCCTTAGCAGATGCAGACATGTTCTATGATGATACTTGTTAATGAAACGAAAGAAGTGGACTGTAAATAAATTCGAAAATTAACCGTTACGACGAAAGTATTTTAAATGAGACTACGTTAGGGTGGGTGAGCAAGAACGTTGTTGCTAATTCAAAATTACGGGAAACTAAAGCGAAGTGAATAAGGTTACCTTCTGTTCCGGATGCTGGAGATTGGATCCCAGGCTTTGCTGTTCTGCTGTCGGTTCAGATCGGGCTCCTCCGGCCAGCTAAAGTCACCTAAATCGTTACCTTCAGCATCCAACTTAGCTTAGCGTCCGCCTTACAGACACGGTCTTGAGGGTTCCTTAGCACTTGCTGCTTCCACTATTATAAATATGTTGATTGAGCTACGGTACGTGTCAATGGTGTTTAAATTCTAATACGCAAAAGTTACGAAAGCGAGAACTGTGTTGACTTAACGACGGTTTTAAATCACACTGACGTTTTCGCCAATCCAGTTAGGGAGGGGGGAAACGTCAAACTTTTAAATTCTATATTGGCAGTACTGCCACAATAAACCGAAAGGTTGCAAACTTGAACATTATCCGCCTACCAAAATACGACAGTGTTTTAACCCAGAGAATACTGGAAAAATACGAACGAGAAAATGAAACTAACTAACCCAAAGGAAAGACGACACGACACATTTATAATAAAGGTTAGACGCTAATACCGTTGCCGTGCGAGTCTCGAGCGAGGCGACCGCCTACCATCAGATGACCTGACGCGAGAGCAAGAGAGGGAACGAGTGTCACAACGAGAGCGGAAGTTAGCTTGACTACAGGAACGAGAGTAATTTCGGAGGCCAGAGCACCGACAGAAGGGCGATAAAGACGATATAGTGATAGGCGAACCGACGACAAGAGTAATAGCGACAGCGATAGTAATGGTGAGCCCGAGAATTAGAATGAGAGTGACAACGAGAATGGATGTGAAAGCAAGAGCAGATAGGCGAGCGATAATGGAGAATAAAGTTATAGCTGAGAGGGATTGAGGCTGACGAGAAGATCGAGCACAAAAAACGAAAGGCGAGGCGAATCGGGGGCGAGAGTCTGAGCGAGAGCGAGAATCGGAGTGAGAGCGAGAGTCGGAGCGAGAGCGAGAATCGGAGTGAGAGCGAGAGTCGGAGCGAGAGCGAGAATCGGAGTGAGAGCGAGAGTCGGAGCGAGAGCGAGAATCGGAGTGAGAGCGAGAGTCAAAGCGAGAGCGAGAATCTAAGCGAGGGCGAGAATTTAAGTGAGAGCGAGAATCTAAGTGAGAGCGAGGGTCAGGTCGAGAGCGAGAATCTAAGCGAGTGCGAGAATCTAAGTGAGAGCGAGAGTCGGGTCGAGATCGAGAATCGGAGCGAGAGCGAGAATCAGAGGAAGAGCGAGAGCCAGAGAGAGAGCGAAACTCAGAGCGAGAACAAGAGTCAGTTCGAGAGTAAGGAGCGACTTCAGTGGTGGCAGCACCACCCATCAAGAGCCATCCGAAAGCACTGTTAAGGGCAGTTGCCTCACCGCAGTCACCATTGATCAGGCCTGGACGCAACGACGAAGCGAAAATGTTGACGCTCAACAGCATGTCAACAGGTCCTGGGGTGTGAAAACCGGGATCAGCAAGTTGCAGGTCCTTAGTGCGGTGCCGTGACGGAATGTCGATGTGTTCAGTTGGCAGATCTGGACATATTCTAGGCAACAGATAGGCTTCAATTGAGAATGCGGCTTTGACCTCACCAACACTTGGTCGCACAACTAATGAAACTAAGCCCTGTGGCTGGGCTGATGCCTGACCTATACCATCAACCGAGTACCTCCCATGTATGACATTGATACCTAGTTTCTCAGCACAACTCTCGGTTATAAAGTTACACCCACTAGCACAATCCAATACTGCCCGTACAGGTACAAGACCACCATGCTTATCTCTAACCAGTACCTTAGCAGTAGCAAATAGAGTAGGGAACACACGGGTATTTGCTAACATGGATAGCTGGGTCTGAGAGTCCACAGGTGTCTCTGTATCCACAGACAAGGATACACGCGAATTAGGTCGGTTGAAATGCAATAGTGTGTTGTGTGAAAATCTGCAATGCTCACACCGCTCCTCCGACTTACAAGCCTTCACTGGATGTGAATCTGCCAAACACAAAATACACAACCTCTTTTGCTTAACTAAATTGAAACGGGTGTCTGGGTCATATCCCAAAAATGTTGGACATGATTCCAGCTTATGTCCTTCCCTGCACAAAACACAACATGGAGCAGACACAAACAAAGCTGTCTTTGCCCTACTAATAGGCCTATTGATATTTGATTGAGCGGAACTGGCAATAGACCCTGTAAATCCTGCAGTATCTAAAGCTCTATATCTCTTTTCTATAAAATCCTGCAATTCACTAAACACAGGGATGTCATCCGAGTTATGCTCTAGCTCAAATTGCTCTTTAGTGCTTTTATCAAGCTTCGACCACAGTAATTGCACAAGCATGAAATTAACATCAGGTAACTTAAAGCCTTTCAATATAGACAAGTTTTCATTAAAAACCCTATGAACCCGCTGCAGGTCACTAGGCCGACATCCCTTCACCGCTTCACATTGAACTAACTTTTCATAGTAGGTTGTTGCTATAAGTCTAGGTTTATTATATTGCCTATATAATGTGTCATATGCCAAGTTATAGTTGTCATCATTGACAGGGTAATTTTTTATCAGATCATACGCCTCATTTTGCACACTCGATAATAAATAATGCAACTTCTCAACTGGCGCAATATCTGTGCGTTTATGCACTAGAGAATTAAAAAGTTCGATAAATGATATCCAATTCTCAACCCTAGCATCGAAAGGCTTAATCTGTAACTTCGGCAATTTTGGCATAATAAGTTGTTTCGTTTTCGTAGTTGCGTCTTTTAAATCCCTCATTAAGCGCGCTCTTACTAACCTAAGTTTTGTGTCGAACGTCGCCGTGTAACTACAGATTTCCCGATGTTCACTCCTCGGCATGGTACTCAAAAGCTTTATTTGAGCATCATGAAAGTTTTGAGCTATAGAAGTTAGCTCAGATTCATCACACAAAGCTAAATCCACATCCGACAACATTTCTAAATACTCTATGCGCATTACTGCGTAGTCTCGTGCAATCAACACTGGGTTAACACCAGCATCTGCCTCCATTGACTTATCACCGGGTCCCATATTAACTCAATAATAAACAAAACACAAACAAACAACAACTAAGTATACAAAACTTAGCTTCGAAAATCGAACCAGTTGATGACAGACTGTCTAATTTGACTGACACTGACACAAACGAAAGTGTTGGCAGCAATAAACAGCAACGTGAATGATTGAATGAACGAAATTTAAACACCACTATACGATCAACTTTCTTGCTTACCCACAAGTATTTTTACAATTCCTACCCTAATTTTTTTTCTCAATGTTATGACAGGAAAACAAATAAACGGATTCCAATAAGTGACTAAGCGAAAAGAAAACGATAAAACCAGAGGTCACTTATCAAAATATCCGGTTCGGAGAACCAAAAATGTTAATGAAACGAAAGAAGTGGACTGTAAATAAATTCGAAAATTAACCGTTACGACGAAAGTATTTTAAATGAGACTACGTTAGGGTGGGTGAGCAAGAACGTTGTTGCTAATTCAAAATTACGGGAAACTAAAGCGAAGTGAATAAGGTTACCTTCTGTTCCGGATGCTGGAGATTGGATCCCAGGCTTTGCTGTTCTGCTGTCGGTTCAGATCGGGCTCCTCCGGCCAGCTAAAGTCACCTAAATCGTTACCTTCAGCATCCAACTTAGCTTAGCGTCCGCCTTACAGACACGGTCTTGAGGGTTCCTTAGCACTTGCTGCTTCCACTATTATAAATATGTTGATTGAGCTACGGTACGTGTCAATGGTGTTTAAATTCTAATACGCAAAAGTTACGAAAGCGAGAACTGTGTTGACTTAACGACGGTTTTAAATCACACTGACGTTTTCGCCAATCCAGTTAGGGAGGGGGGAAACGTCAAACTTTTAAATTCTATATTGGCAGTACTGCCACAATAAACCGAAAGGTTGCAAACTTGAACAATACTAATAATACTTGATTTATTGTTATTTCTTGCCCGCTTCAGTGATCGAATCAGAAATGAGGAAATCTGTAACTAACTCTACCAACAAAAGTTCCAGAGGAATCCGGAGGATTAGCAAGCTGAAATATCTCATTATTCATCATCATCATTTCAGTCATTTATCTCCCACTGCTGAGCATAGGCCTCGGTTCTGAGCTAATCTAACCCAGAAGTGTCCCGCAATCTTACGAATGTCGTCGACCCAACGAGCCAACGGACGCCCAATGTATCTATGTCGGTAACAATTGTCCATAGTCCGAGCCGGGTGACATCAAATATGTGGCAAGAACTTTAAAAAATCAACATCATACAATCGTAGGTATTAATATACCTACTTTTTGCCAAGAATTACAATTGTCATAAAAAAACACGACAATTGTAGTGTAATTCCCACACAGGTCGAACCTCATGTCAAGAAATTAACGAATATTGTTCTAAGCTTTGTGACAATTGTCACCACTTTCGGAAAGCAAAAAGCTTATTATTATTAACGAAGTAATAATTGCGTTAACTTACGTTTAATTATATCCTGACGTTTCGTTTCGGGCAAGACCCGTTTGTCTTTAAAATATGAGTGATAATCGTGAAAGTTTAAATCAATATATGAAGTAATAATGTTATAAGTAATCATTTATGTTGATGGCAAACAAGCACATGGACCGTCCGAGAGTAACCGGAACCCGTAGCCTAAGGACGCATGTGCTGTCAGTTACAGTAATGGTGAAATAGTAGATAGATACTGGATAATTCAAACCTCCGCTTCCTATGAGTACTTCTGCTACAAGATACCTCCCTCATCGTCTAAAGCTATTTACTACCTACCTATTGATGTCTTTAACTCTTGTAAAACACATTACTGCATACAGATTACCAATTAACCATGAAGAAATATTTACGATCTAAATAATTGTGAATAATCTTGAAATATTATAAGTATTGAATCTAAATAATCTCAAATTAATGTGTGAAGCATCTCGAATTTTGAGAGGAGAATCAGATTGCTCAGATTTACTATCAAGGATGTGTACCTTCTATGTTCCTGACAACTACTTGCGTGGTCGCTGCCATCGCCTCCTAGCGGATGAGGCATCCCGCACGATGGCTCACCAGTTTTCTCCAATTGTTCGCTCCCGTATTCTGCTTAATAAATTTTTATTTTTTGCACCAGGCTCCGATTTGTTCGCGGACAACCTTGACAAACTTAAAAAAGAATTCTTACGTTTTTGTGAAACAGTAACATAAATGTGATAATTATGTATGTTATTTTTAACATAAGCTTCTTGTACTGATCAATTTATTATTGCTTAGTGTTTTTTATCTTACCATCTGTAACGCTTTGGCTTGTCAGCTGTTAGTTGTAGATGTATTAAATAAATAAATAAATAAATAAATAAATAATTGGTGATTATATTTTAATTATATGCGTTACTTGTTCTAATTAGGTATCAGAATGCTTAATGGAAAAGGTTTCTTGGCTATTTGCATGCCTTGATCACAGTATGGTCTATCGATCATTCTATCGTTATACTTAGAAATTTAAATCCTTTTTATTGCGTATCTCAAGTTAAAAAATAAAAGTATAAAGAAGTATAATCATCATCATCATCATCATCATCATATCATCTGAAAGACGTCCACTGCACACTGCTGAACATAGGCCTCCCCCAAAGATTGCAGTGGACTGACATGGGCTGATGATGTGATTTATCTCTCAGGATTCACATCACCTTTGGGGCGGGAAGGTTCTCGAGTGGCGGACTCGTACCGGAAGGCGCAACATACATCATCAGCCTATGATAGTCCACTGCAGGACGAAGGCCTCTCCTGTTAACTATGCTATACGATTTAGGAGGTAAATGCCCATAATCGCCACGCTGGGCAAGCAGATTGGCGATCGCAGGAATGTGTCTGATGACGCTGCTGCCCATCATCAATCTTTTATAAAATAATGGTCAGTGATACTTCAATCCCTTAGTCGACTCTTACGACACCCGCAGGAAGAGTTGGGGTGGTGACAAATGTATTCCACACGGTAAACAATTGAAATAAATAACCACATATCACTGTTTTAATTCCATGTACTCGTTAACAGAGTACAGAGGGTTATCCAACAAAAGGTTTCTCAAGTTACTCATACTGCATCACAGGGCTCGTTTGATATTATGCATATGTTCATATATCTTTCTATGCTCATTTATTTATTAACACCTCTGTACCTACTAGCAATACAAAATAGCAAGTCAAGTTTATGTGTGAAACATTGTATGAGGTTGTCAGTGAACCACAGGTCACAAAGGACTACTAAACATACATAACGCAGTTCCAGAGACCATAAAATGGAAATACAATACGCTGCTTTCAAACCATGTTTCATACTTTGTCAGGGCATAAACGTCACATGTACTTAGTTTACTTATAGTGCTGTTCAGGGTGTACTGCGGACATCGAAAATCTAAAATTTCGAGCATTTGTCTGTCTCACTTAAACGAAGGTGCTATCAGTGTGATTGGGACAAATACTCGAAATTTCAAATTTTTGAAGTTCGTGAGACTGATCTTCCAAATTTGGATTTACACCAAACGAGCGAATGCTCATTCTATCCCCACTCTACGAAATTCGTTCGCTACACAAAACGTAATTCGTCGAAATTCGTTGATTTCGTAGGGTGGGGGATAGAGTGAGCTCGTTTGGTGTAAATCCACCTCAACGAGATAGCTTTCCTACAAAGATTACATTAACAGTCCTTCCAATTTCATTTCATATTTGTTTGTAAATAACGTGTTGTCGCGAATTCATAGAAATAATGAAATCAGCATATTTTTAACAATCAGCGCTGACAAACATTTTGTTTCGAGTTCATATTTAATTAAAAACGAATATTTATTCTGCAGAGGGGATTGATTGCATAACTATGCCGTAGACAATGACAGATGGAGTTATTTGAAAACTCTTTTCATTTTACAGAATTTTTAAACTATTTGAATTGCAAAAATTTGGTTTAGAAGAAATTGTAAGTCTCTGTGCACATTTTAAAATGTAATGGATGTTGTTGCTTCAGATATTCTTTGTTTTACAATTAAAACAGCCAGAAGTTGAAAACTCTCTCTAAATATTAAATTAATGAATTATTTTTGTGTTTTTCTTTAAGCTATAATTAGTTTAATAATTACGTACCTATTTAAGTGTATTTTAATAATATATAAATCGCCGCCCCCGGCGAATACTAAGATAACTGCCATTACCATGGTTTTAGTGTTATGTCATATTTGAAATCTGTGGGTGCTAATGCATCTGTTGAATTTTTTTCGTAATTTTTATACTGTTATTTATGGAGATAAAAAAAAATGCAATAATATTCTTTGATTTTATTGATCTCTTAAATTGCCAGAATAAACGTCTATGAGGATAATATCAAAAATGATTATGAGCCCTTACACTATAAACGCTTGTATCATGATATTCGCGTGAAAATAATTCTACAACAAAAAGACATCAGGCAGTTATCATTTTATTCTCGTATTAAAAATCTTCTGTCTGTTCGGATATCGTCCTTTAGTAACGATTATCTATTTGTGCGAAACATTAAAACGCATTATCTTCCTTTTCATTTACATACGTTTGACAATCGAAAATTGCAATGGCAGATACAGTACCGCGGGAAATTCCTAAAACGTACCTAGTAATGTTTGTGTACTAAATAAGAAACGAATCAGGGCGCTCAACGCGACGGCTCACCCTACGCGAACCACTCAAGCTGTCAGTCTATCAGCCGGAGGGCCGCAGGCCCGACAGCTCGCCCTACGGGAACCACTCACGCTGGCAGTCTATCAGCCGGAGGACCGCAGGCCCGACAGCTCGCCCTACGGGAACCACTCACGCTGTCAGTCTATCAGCCGGAGGACCGCAGGCCCGACAGCTCGCCCTACGGGAACCACTCACGCTGTCAGTCTATCAGCCGGAGGACCGCAGGCCCGACAGCTCGCCCTACGGGAACCACTCACCCTGTCAGTCTATCAGCCGGAGGACCGCAGGCCCGACAGCTCGCCCTACGGGAACCACTCACGCTGTCAGTCTATCAGCCGGAGGACCGCAGGCCCGACAGCTCGCCCTACGGGAACCACTCACGCTGTCAGTCTATCAGCCGGAGGACCGCAGGCCCGACAGCTCGCCCTACGGGAACCACTCACGCTGGCAGTCTATCAGCCGGAGGACCGCAGGCCCGACAGCTCGCCCTACGGGAACCACTCACGCTGGCAGTCTATCAGCCGGAGGACCGCAGGCCCGACAGCTCGCCCTACGGGAACCACTCACGCTGGCAGTCTATCAGCCGGAGGACCGCAGACCCGACAGCTCGCCCTACGGGAACCACTCACGCTGGCAGTCTAAGTCGATGGCCCGCAGGCCCGACGGCTAGCCTTACGCGAACCACTCACGCTGTCAGTCTATCAGCCGGAGGGCCGCAGGCCCGACAGCTCGCCCTACGAGAACCACTCACGCTGTCAGTCTATCAGCCGGAGGGCCGCAGGCCCGACAGCTCGCCCTACGAGAACCACTCACGCTGGCAGTCTAAGTCGATGGCCCGCAGGCCCGACGGCTAGCCTTACGCGAACCACTCACGCTGTAAGTCTATCAGCCGGAGGACCGAAGGCTCGACAGCTCGCCCTACGGGAACCACTCAGGCTGGCAGTCTATGAGCCAGAGGGCCGCAGGCCCTACAGCTCGCCCTACGCGAACCACTTACGCTGTCAGTATATGAGCTGGAGGGCCGCAGGCCCTACAGCTCGTCCTACGCGAACCACTCACGCTGTCAGTCTATCAGCCAGAAAACCGAAGGCCCGACAGCCTCGCCCTACGGGAACCACTCACGCCTGCAGTCTATGAGCCGGATGGCCGCAGGCCCTATAGCTCGCCCTACGCAAACCACTCACGCTGTCAGTCTATCAGCCGGAGGGCCGCAGGCCTTACAGCTCGCCCTACGCGAACCACTCACACTGTCAGTCTAAGTCGGTGGGCGGCGATTTTGTATGCTTCCGTAACTTTGGGGTCAATACTATAATATGTAGCTATTAACGTTTGGGTTCATTTTATAAACATGCCTTCTTTTGGACCGACTAAACAAGCGAATCAGAGGGTTGTAGGCCAAAGCTTAGCGCTATCATGCTACTAATGGAATAATGTAACATGAAAACGAAGCTGAAGGCCGCAGGCCCTATAAACCCAGTGCTTCCAGGCTACGCGACGGAAGAGTGTTTCTGTAAAACAAATCGGAGGGCCGCTGGCCCGACAGCTGGCCCTTGCGAAGGACGCAGGCACGAAGCGATTGCACGAGGCGCTACAGCTCGCGAGGCTGAAGGCCGAGCTGCCAGAGACCAGCACTACCATGCTACACAATGAAATAGCGTAACATGAAAACGAAACGGATGGCCATAGGCCACCTGCGAAGGACGAAGGCCGAGCCTTGCACAGGGCCGAAGGCCCGGAGCATCCAAAGATATTAATGTTAGTTAGCGATATACTTTCTCAAATGCATCGGTCATCGATGACGTCTTCCTAGGACTGACAGAAACAGATGCTCTAAATATAACTTTTTCGGTAAGCCTTCAAGCATAATCGTATTCCAAGGCAGGTTTATTAGAATTTTAATGTCGTTTCTCTTACTCTTCTGACAGATACCTATTCCATTAGTTCGAATAAAATTCGGGAATGCGATCGAACGGAAATGGTATTCCAATTCATATTATAGAACCCATATCAGTGCAGTTCCAGATCAAAAGTCACGGCACAGCGGAACGAAGAATGTTACCTGTGGTATTATGCTGGGCGTCAACAGTTCATAAGATGCAGGGAAGTGCATTCGATCATACCGTGGTTTATTTAGGTTCGAAATGTTTCGCTGCTGGACAAGCATAACTAAGAAGCTCTGTGTAGAGTTCAGTCTTTAGACAGTCTACAGATTGAAGAGATTGCACAAATTAACTGAAAAGAGACCTTACAACAATGAAGCGTTAATTGAAATGGATAGACTGGGGAATAATATATTACAAGTAACGAACTACAAAAGGGTTGAGTTTACCTGATCAATAGATGTGTCATCAGCAAAAGTATGATACATATATGTACTTATGTGTAAACAAACATTATCCATAAGCAGTTTATCTATATTATATCCAGATTGAAAGCTTGTCGCACATTTTTTTTGGCCTCGACTCCGACAAAATTTTAATTTGGAAAGAATGTAAATAAACTTCTTATAGATAAATAATGTTTGTTTATAACTTTTATAAGGTATATCATACTTTTGCTGACGACACTATTGTTCAGCTAAATTCAACCCTTTTGTGGTTCGTTAGGTAAGGCTTACAATACCGTGGATTTTATGAATGTAATGGTTTATTTTTTCTTTTTATTGTTTACTATAAAAGCTTGTCTTTAAAAACATTTTTTTACCTCTAATTTATTTTTTATGATAGATTGATAATGGTAGGGAACCCTTGGCGCGCGAGTCCGACTCGCAATTGGGCGGTAATTTCTGATATATAACTTATATAAGTGGATTGACTGCAAAATGTATAAACAAAGGACTTCACGTCTTATGGCTGTATTAAATAATGTTAGAAAAATTGAGGAGACACCCGATCATAATAATAAAATTTTAGCAATGGTCAGTAATTAATTATAATATAATCATACTGCCAATTTACTTATTAGGTTTAAATTTAACTATTTCAATTTTATTGTTCAATAAAATTAATGCTGATTACCATATTACAGTTTTATTTTTAATGTAGATTAAAAGCCTTTTTTAAAAAAGATTAACACTAAATTTACCGGAATAATGTGATATTGTAGTATTATACTCACTAGCTTGCACCCTGGTCACCCTCTGAATAAAATTATAACATGATGGTGCAATATTTGATGTTGGCGTAGCCGCAATGTGAATAAAATGATAATCGATATTATTATATCCTTGATGATGGTAAATTTTGACTAACTTTTTGTTTTTGAAATAACTTTTTTTCGGTATGTTTAAGAAAAGGTTACCCTATTTTTTCAGAATGCTACAAAAATTAGCTATCGTTAGAACTTTACATAATTTGCATACGTTTAGTATTAATGAAGTTAACGACAAAAACATGTTTTTATTTTCTCCTGAAAAATTAGGTTTTTGCAGTTATCATTTTATTCGCCGGGGGCGGCGAAATATGTATTGTATTTGTGTATGTGAAATATGTCCCTTCTGTATTTCTGGCATGTTACTACTCTTATACAATTTATATGGCTGTATTATGAAAGATTTGAAGAAATTGCAAAAAAAATTAACGTTATAAAAGTGAAATAAAACTATAAAAAACAGATAAACTCGCGTATTTCATCCCGACGTTTCGAACACTTTACAAGGTTCGTGGTCTGAAGGCGACTCGACAATGAACTGGCTGAAACGTCGGGACGAAGTTAAATTAATTTAATTAATATAGGCAGGTACGTGAGTTTCTCCGTTTTTCATAGTCTTATTTCATGAGTAATCCTCACGGTATCCGAAGCAAATATTATAATAAAAGTGACAATTAGAAAAAAGTTTTAAATTGCAACATTCTAAAGACTCAGACCGAAGATTATTTTTATTTACAGGGTGCTCGCGACCATTCCAAAAGATTTTAGTTATGCATTCTAGACATCAAAATAAACAAAAAATATTACGAGACTAATGTCATACACCACCAAAAAATTTTTTTATCTCTTTTTTTTCGAGTTTTTTAATACTTTTTAACATTTCTAGTACTAGATACAGATGTCGCTAGTGATTAGCTTCACAATACCATTGACTAAATTCGCTGTGATCGACGGAAGGTAGTCTGGTGTAATTGGAAGCACGTTGTATCGGCAATCCAGAGGAAGCGGGTTCGAATCCCGTGACAACCAGAGTCTTTCGCAGTAGATTTTTTCTATTGTAAGCACATCTGTTACGACATTGTAGGATTTCTAGTACTTTTTATGATAACAACAATTCTTTAGAATTATTTGTTTTAATTATTTTTTTAGGTACAGGACATTTCGTAAAGTCTATTCTTAGTTTTTGATTGCCAGGCAAAATGTGTGGTAATATTAAAACACATTGTGGTAGCATTGTAATCAAAAAGAAGTTTTATGACGAATTACATCGAAAAATTTATAGGTATCGCAATTCCCATGTAGTTATATGGGAATTGCGATGAAATAACTACCGGTATTATGTTGACCGTACATTAAAAAAATGCAATACTTTACGTCGTCTACGTCGGAACTATGAAAGATATTTCCGTCAGAACCTTTGTCATAGATTACGCAAAAAGTTGTCTTTAAAAACGCGCAAAGTATTTTTCTATTAATTGATTAGCCAGTCTTATTTTCTTTGAAAATCTATGTGACTTACGACTTTTTAATTCAAGGCGAATTCATTGCCATCTTGCAGTGCAAATGACGTACATAAGTATAGATTTAATTAAAGGAATTTTACTTATGTCGTTGTGTTTGGATTGGGATGTGCTGTTTTTTATTGAATTAACTGTTTTATACAGGGTGGCCAAAAATAAATGCACTCCCGCTGCCAGTGAGGTTTGGGTAGTCGAATTAATCCCTTAGGGGATTTTTTGAAATAAGTTCTAGTTACAGAAGTAGTCATTTTAAGTAGTTATAGTACATATCACCTAGTAAACTATGCAAACATGCATGTAATCGATGTTCGTAGGTGGCCAATTAAGGAAAGGGCTTATAAACACCATAAAAATGCGTGTTTGAGAATAATAAATTTGCATAAAACCAGCGTGACTCAGGCGACCGTAGCCATGGCAATAACAGACAGAAAAAGTTGATTCACCCATGTCATCATCATCATCATCATCACATCAGCCGAAAGACGTCCACTGCTGAACATAGGCCTCCTCCAAAGATTGCCACAATGACCGGTCCTGCGCCACCCGCATCCAGCGGACTCCTGCGACGTTTACCAGGTCATCAGTCCTCCTTGTGGAGGGCCTACCCACGCTATGCCTTCTGGTACGTGGCCGCCACTCGAGAACCTTCCCGCCCCAACGGCCATCGGTTCTACGCGCAATGTGCCCCGCCCACTGCCACTTCAGTTTAGCGATTCGGAGAGCTATTTCGATTACTTTGGTTCTGCTGCAGATGGTCTCATTTTTAATCCGATCACGCAGAGAGACTCCTAGCATAGCCCTATCCATTGCCCTTTGGGTGACTTTGAGCCTTCTTACGAGGCCCATTGTAAGCGGCCACTTTTCAGTACCGTATGTCATCACTGGCAACACACACTGATCAAAGACTTTCACCCAAGTAACGTTATCGAATACATTACATTTGATTATGTTCGCTAATATGTATTAAATAAATATTAATAACCTTCTTCCTTTCAGATACGCTTCATCAGGCTCGGCGATCGCTGTAAGTACCCGCACATTAAACTTAACGGCGGCCATTTTGGATCATCGCCTTTGTTAATATTTCGACCTTTTGAGGTTATAATTTAGGTTAAATTTATTTTGTGGAACGACTCAAATTGATTTATAATTTCTTAGTTGTGTTTTTTTATGTAGTATTACTGTCTATGTAAAAATATATGATGTATTATAACAAAGAAAAAATACCGAGTTTAGGCATCCGCCGCGAAAGCTGAGACATCTAATATTTAAATTAAGTTATATTTATACATTTTTGATTAATCAAATTATTTTGTAAATATGAGATACCAAAGAATATACCAAATATACCAATATACCAAAGAAAAAGACAAAGCTCACCAACATCCGAGGTGGGATACAATATTTATAATTTACAGGTACCTACTATCTATTATGTGCAGTAGTGTTACTACTAAAACACAACTCAAACAAAAAACAATTTGTGTTGTTCCACAAAATAAAATATTTTTGTAATTTTAATTTATATATTATTATAATTCGCGCCAGCTATAAATCGACCTGGACCTTAAGAAAATTGAACCTAGATAATGAAAATCCTCGTACCCCAAACAAATCTCCGCTACCGTGTAACACACATCCCAAATTTATCGCCGACAATATGACACGTGACAATATGTCGCATGACAAATGGTGACAATTTGCGTGCCAATGCGCTGAGGTCGTTACGGTAATTGCCTGGTCATAACAAATGTATGGTAAGTGGAAAAGCGTATGTGTTTACGATTTTGGTTAAGGTGACACTAATAATTGTGAAGGTCATTGGGCATAAATTGCATACAAAATTGCAGAAAGGAGTAGATATATATGTATTGTTTTTGATTTTATTATTTTTATTTCATGTTTTTAATACTAGTAGATAATATAAATATAAATAAATATGTCCAGACATCTTACACAAATCGATCAACCAACTTAGGGTTTTACCAATTTAGGGTGCCGCTCCACTGACGCGGAGTAGAGCGGAGCTGTGGGAGTTCGGCTAATGAGACCCTCTGTTATTCATATAGTTAGTAAAAGATAGAAAATCTATCTCGCGGCGTACTGACACACTAATCAATAATCATTTGCTAATCAAAGGTGACTAAAACTCGGCATTTTGTAAAAACATACGTGCATAATATACGTTTTCTCAAACTTGCAACGGAATGTTGATGTTACTTACGTTAAATTAAACCCGGAAATACTATGTATCCGGTGTCATGTGCTAAGATGATATGTAAAGAGATTTCATGTATTTATTTCACACCTAGGACTGCAAACAAACTGTCTTTTGTTTTGAAACGTCAAATTGTGACACTAGGTTTTGACATTCAGCCACAGAAAAAAAATAACCTTAGAACTAATGTCTATAGGTACCACCAGGTAAAATAATACCTCAAACAGATAAAAAAAAAAGTTAGACGCGCGAATGTTTTTTTTTTATGTTGTACGATACGATACTGTACTATTGGTTTATTTACAAATGAAATAGTATGGTTCGACGAAATCAGTTCGTTTTATTTCATGGCAAGTTTGAGAAAAGCACTATACAAATCTCGGCGAGAAACAGGGTTACAGGCGCAAGTACAGGTGCGTTTTATAAACAGAAGAATACCAAATAATAAAAGCTTTTGATAGTTTTATTACACGGCATGTGTTGAATAACTTATTTAGAAAAAAAAGTCTCTATCTTGCGCAAAAACTAAATGATTTCCGCAAATTGTTTGCTGAGTTCGCGAAACGTCTGGTTGACGTAACTAAAGACCGAAGAGCTGGCGACTTCCTCGCTCAACGCATCAGTATTGCGATACAGCGAAGAAATGCCGCCAGCATTCTCGGTACAGTGCCACAAGGGCCAATCTTAGATATAGGTTAGGTTGTATATTAGATTTAATCTATGTTTAGTTTTGAAAATAAACATGATAAAAAAAATATTTCCACAACATGACTAATTTTCAATAGTAGTCACACTCATATTGCTAACCAAAGATAATGTTGATTTGTTTACTTCATTATCATAATAATTATGTTTTCTTAAAGATATCCATCAAAACGCCACTTCCACAGAATATAACTCAATACCACTACAGTTGACATTATTATGCAACCCATAAATAACCGCGAAGCATCAAATTAGCCAAATAAAGACAGTTTCGCACATAAATGTTCTAACTCAAAACAACAGTCTTCAAAATCATCCTTAAATCAATAGCGATACGGTTTGTTTTAAATACTGGCATATTGAAGAATGTGTCGTTATAATGCAAGTTGTTTGGCGAGTGATCTTGACATTGTTGGAGTAACACACGAGGCTGTGACACTTCTGACAGCGGTTCTAATGGAAGGAGGATGAGCAAGGTCAGTTCGTTCAAACACCAACACAGTTGATACGTTGTGATTCTTATTACAACGTGGTAAAGGCTACGAAAGGTAAACTGTATGGCCTTGTGGTTATCGGTCACAAGTATTACGATCTATTGTTGTCCAAAATAAGTGAGTATTTGACAGTAAAGTCTGTCCGGGTATGAATTCCAAGACTTGGTCACTGGTCTCACCGCGAGCTACTAAGCTATGAACTATCGGAGCTAACACACGGGAGTGCGTATCTTTTGTTCGTCTTTATAGCCGATATTTCATAGCTTAGTAGCTCACGGTGAGACCAGTGCCTTGAAGTGTCAGTGTAAATACGTTGTTTTTATCAAAATGAAAATATATGAAGATACAGTACGTAGCAAAAACTTGTCTGACCTGATTACGGCATTGCTGCTGCTGTTGAATTTAGTATTACCGCAAATATTATTTTCCCGGTTTTCGGAGTAAAAATAATTGCACGTGGTGTAAATGAATGTTAATTTGTAACTTCTTTTAAGTTTTACAAAAAAAATATTGCTTCATACTAACATTATAAAATGAAGTAATTTCAGTTACGGCCACTGTGTCTGATAAGCTTGCGGTACTATACTGATATTTTGATAAATGTCATAAATTTAAAGGTTTGAATATTGTTTTGTCTGTTATTGCCATGGTTACGGTCACCTGAATCACGATAGTTTTATACAAAATTATGCTACTCAAATTATGCTGAAGTTGCAACTGTTTGTTGGCCAATGTACATCATATATTTTTTGGTTTACTTTTAATCTATAACGTATATCAATCACTGTTTGTTTCCCATCAATAAATAAAATTTGATTAAAACCAGCGTGTCTCAGGTGACCGCAACCATGGCAATAACAGACAAATAAAAGTTGATTTACCCAATGACACTTCAGTGTTTTACTTTTTACTACGTTTTGTAAACAAATGCTTGTAAGATTAAAAAAATACTGATTGTTCTTCAAGAGTGACCCAACACGTATAATTTTAATAGGTAATAAAAATTACCATTGATTGTAAAGTTAATGACACCGTGAGAAACTTTTTCAATTTAGAAAAGCCTTGAAGGGTCACGAGAATATTATTATGTCAAAATGAAGGTACGAAACGCAAACGGTAGAACGGGAATCGGCAATCAACAGAGAATATTGCTTTCAAAACCTCCGGTATTATAAATCATCATTCATAAGTAATAAAAGCTAAAAGGCATACAAATCTAGTGTGCCTAAATCATAACATAAATATACTGAAATACTGTCATTATTGAAAAATAAAATTGTTTCATGTCCCTTTATTCTGAAATTCAGTATAGTCAAAGTAAAATGCGTAAATGCGTTCGAATAGCCAAATGTATGTATACTATAAATGTATAAATATTTCAGCACTTTGCTTGGATTTATATTGTTTACCTTGACCATAGTATCCTAAAATAATGATTCTTAAGAATAATATTAACGATAATCTAAATCTTAAAAAAATATATTTTAAATAATGTTAAAATATCAACTTAAATAAAATAAAACCTAATAAAAAAATATTTAAAAAAAGGAAACTTTCCAAACCACCCCGATCGGTTCCCGACGCAAAGATATTGTATTCTTAAGGAAATAGTAAAAAGGTTTAACGACCTATAAAATGTATATTATCATGTTTTAACTATGAATACAATAACCTTTATACATAGATCACAACTGAAGGGTCCACGGAAAGAACATCTCTAGTCAATTCATATTACAGAAGGAACCTTAGATACTTTTAACAGAATAAGGTGTAAATTTGCCCTGATTTTTTAAGCACTGGCACATGTCTTTTCCGTGGACCCTTCAATTACTTAATATAACGTCCTAATTCATCTATATAATGTTCCAGTAAAAACACATCGTATGATCATAAAATATACTCATGTGTTTTTAAACAAAACCGCTCATAATTGGTTATCGATGCGTCCGCAACACGTTAACCTTAGACTATGGTGCGTTTGACACACATTCCGCACACCAAAGCCAAAAAGACGAAGGGTTTACCGCTTTAATACAGCGCTTACAGCATTTTCGTTCTTCGTGGACCCTTCAATTACTTAGTAAAACGTCCTAATTCATCTATATAATGTTCCAGTAAAAACACGTCGTATGATCATAAAATTCATAAAGTAGACTCATGTGTTTTCAAACAAAACCGCTCATAATTGGTTATCGATGCGCCCGCAACACGTTAGCCTTAGACTATGGTGCGTTTGACACACATTCCGCCTACCAAAGCCAAAAACAACAAAAGTATACAGCCTTAATACAGCGCTTACAGCATTTTCGTTCCGCGTACATTCCGCCTACCAAAATTAAAAGGACGCATTTGTATTGGATATCGACGGAGCTTATGTCTTTGTTTTATTGGGAACATTTTAAGGCCGATGTTATGAAGTAAGGTTAACAATCGATGTGTAAACGATTCATTGTATACAGAGTTACTTAAAAGCCTATTTGTATTGTAGCTATCGGTGTCGGTGTATTTAAAGTCATAATTCTGATTGTCTGACTGACATTTACGGGTTAGTTGTAATTTATGAAGACATTATGACTTGGCGTTCATTAATGACTGGTTTGAATCCCGGTGAGGTCATCAGATTTGTACGTGTTCTTATCACTAAATATATTATTGTGATATTAATAAATCGAATGCGGGTCAATTACGGTTCCTATGTCACTCGTTGCCATGGTTACGTTCTCCTGGGTCACCCTTAAAAACACAGTTTAATAGCATTAAAATTTACAAATCTTAGATTTTTTGACAGTTACATCGCCTTTCCATTGTGTGTCACCCACTAATCATGTTAGTAAAGCGTGCGGCATACTTTCTTTTAGCAAGCTATGCCACTTTTTTTCCTTGGGGAGGTAACATGACAGAATAACAAAAAAAAATCTTGTATACATCGTTAAGTACCCACAACACAACTCTTAAATTTAGCTAACAGTGAGACTAGTTAGATTTGTGTAAGATTGCGCTATGATATTTCATATTACACAGTCTGGCAAACTATTCATAGAAGATTGGGGGAAATTAAAAAACATATCAGCGCATATTACGATACGATACGACGAAAGAACTTTTTTGTCTGTTATTGCCATGGTTACGGTCGACTGAATCACGCTGGTTTTATGGATTGTAGTCCATGTCTGTAGGTGGCCCATTAAAGAAAGGGCTTATTAATACTAAAAAATGTATGTTTGCATAGTTGAAATGGCATTATTTTGCATAAAACCAGCGGAACTCAGGTGACCGTAACCATGGCAATAACCGTAAGGAAAAAATTGTGTCACCCATATAATATACTTACACCCCAAAATGTAATTTGTTTTCTTAACTATTATGTTTTTTGCGTTCTAGGGCCCGTTTCTCAGAAGCTTGTAACTTGTAATAAGTCTCTTTTTAACACTATAAATTTGATAAGGACTTCCGCTTGTATTACAAATTACAAGCTTTCGAGAAATAGACACCAGTTGTAACACACTTCTAACATTTACGATGGTAGCGTCAAATTCAAATGTTAAGGAAGAAGGTAAAATATCTGTACGTGTGCTTCATAATCTATATCTGTATCAAGTTCAACCCCCAACTTGTAATGGGTCCATGTTTGCCCGCACCCCACAATGGCGGATTATTGATCACTCATCAACCCGAGATCATTAATCCAGTTACTTCATTACGATTGTGATGGATTGAAAATAGTTCCATCCCGAAAACTATGGTCTAGGGCATAGAGCACACTTACGAGTACATTTTTTTATGTATTTTTTTTTTATCTTGGGACATCTTTACCTACACTAATCGACCTAGTCCCACGGTAAGCTCAATTAAGGCTTGTGATGTACCTATATACCAGGCGACGATATATATAATAGATAGATAGATACTTAAATACATACATAGACAGCCATGACCAAGGAACAAATATTTGTGATAAATAAATACACAAAATAATGCCCCCGCTGGGATTCAAACCCGGAACCTCCAGCTTCGTAGGCAGGGTCACTACCAACTAGCCTACTGTGGCTGACAATTTTGATTTGATTCTGATAATTACCTACCTTTTAACTTGACAAGGGGTTTTGTTGGTTACCCTACGCGCCTCTAAAATTGTAAAACCAAATCAAAATTATTTCATTAAATTGTTCAATCAAAAGTAACCCATAACCGCCAATTAGTTCCAAATGGCAATTCCGAGACCCCGAAATAATTCACAGTTTTCAAAGGTCTAATTAAAATTTTCGATGTTTTATAATTAAATACGCTGAATTCGATTAAATAGTTGAGGTTTCCGCAGACGAGCAAACGGTATTAATTACGATTTTAGTTGTTGAAGCCGCGATTGTAATAATGTGGGTTTATGTTGAGCAATGATGTATACAGTGTGTAACTAAAATAATGTTGATACATTAGGTGCGGTTAAACTAAAAGAGCATTCGCTGTTCTAACCTCCCACTCTACGAAATTCGATCGGTACACAAAACGTGATTGGTTGATTTCGTAGAACGGGCGCTAGAACAGCGAATGCTCTTTTGGTTTAAACGCACCTGACAATTTAGTGTCGTATTCTGACTAGAAAAGTCGGAGAAAAAATAATAATAAGTAATAAAAAATAAAGAAAAAATATGTGTTCGTTGGTCATAGTTTTCTATGTATATAAGTATCTATTTGTATCTATCTATTATATACAGGGTGATTGGTAGTCCGATGCAAAGCTTTAAGATGAAGTAAGTATAAACTATTTAGAACCATTTAAGCCATTGTTGTCTTTGACGACATGTGACTTTTTTTGATTAATTTTTAGGTGTTTTTGGCCAAAATACCCAAAATTTAAAATGAACTGCAAATTTTTGACCAAGTTAAGCGATAAACGTACTATTTTTTATTTTATTTTTACATAAAGTAACGTGTAAACAATCTAAGAAAACGTAATAAATGCTTCTGTTTTGTAATTTTTTTATACATTTTAAAACATTGGGCTAGGCTATTTCGAGGTTTTTCTAAAAATCCGGTTTAACCTAAAGCCTACATAGTTAAAACCTTACACAGTAAGGCCTTGCGAGGTTATAGAGGCGTCATCATTTTCTCTTCATATCATTTATTTTCTTTGTTTACCGACTTGTATCAAAAAGATGCGGCCACAAATCTCCCAAACTAACCGATAATACCGGTATCCAATAACAATCAAGCGCGGAATGAGCAGCATTACTGCCACATAAAACGCTGGGCTCTTTACGGCCTATTATTTATTTTATCGTCCGATCCGTTGTATCTGCTGATAGATTACTGCAGTGATATAAAATCACTGTAATACAAGGTCCCTTTTTCAGCATTATAAAGAAATGAAATGATTTAATACTGATATACAGGGTGGAACGGAACGACGATCTTTCCCGC